>JAVTVY010057132.1:0-30300 GCA_036873755.1 Hanleya hanleyi | reverse complement strand
GATTGGTTCAGCACGTCACGAATTCTCGTCATGCAGGTTTGTTATATCTACTATGCTACAACACACTGAAATCCCAGCGCGAATAAGATTGAATCTTGAAACGAATGGCCCAGGCATAGCAGATTCGTCAGGCCGATAAACTCGATCCTGGAGTCAAAAGGTTCTGGATAACAGCGAGGTATTGGAGATTGGAGATTCCTTGAAATTTCAATCAGGAAAATTTTATGTGCAGATTAATGTGCGTAATTTTACTGGGCTGTGATCATTTTGGCTACAAAATGTTCCCGGATACCTGTGGCGCTTGAAATGTCAGACAGTCAGCAGAACAATGAAGATGTACAAATGTGACACCGGCATTGACTGGCATTCCAGGGACGTTAATCCTCTCACATTGTGAAACAAGCCTATGTTTATGTATACTATGATTGTCTTTTTGAATTTGGTGCTAATACTGTTATATGGAATATGGAATAGGTCTTTGGATTATGGACGCGGATATTCTCTAATGGACGACGGCTGGATTATGAATGACGGACTAGACGCTTGTAATTAGCTGTTTTACCCGACTGCGGCGTTGGTGAACTATAGGTCTATGCAGTCTTGCAGTTCTGCTGGATCTGTCACATTCACTAACTAATGAGCTGAGTAAGGCATTGGACGAATATTATCAGAGAAGAGACCGTTAACCCCAAACAGACTAAACCGTTTCCATTAATTTCCATCCTTTAGACGAATCCGGAATAAAACTTTCAAACAACAAGCCGAAGATTGACCGAATATGTCTTAAATCACAGTCACCATGTTTTCTGTTATAATAGGGAAAGTTCAGTCAATAATCTATCATTCGGCAGCCAAATATGTCAGTAGTTTCAGAATTTTATCCCTTTGAGAGCTGATTTTTTACACTGGGTCGGGTTTATATGCCATGTTCGGTAGAGTACTGATCGATTACAAAAATATTATCAGTCAAATATGAGTGGGAAGAAGACAAATGCTGGATTGGTGTTTAATCTCAACATTTCAAGTCAAAAATCTATAGGTTGTCGCTAAGATAAGAAAGAGAATCATTCCCTTCCGACGACCGCTCACCTTATTGTTGGTTAGGGCACGCGACCGGAAGATGGCGAGACGATTCGCGCCGCATCTCTTACAAGACAGTGGGTATTCGGGTTACACCGCGACGACAACGACAGTCACGGGTGTTGGTAAGCAAGTAGACATTGCCGATTATTCTCTATATTTCGTGTGCTGTCCTCAGTGTTTTATATAGCTCCGGTGTAGCCTTGTTCTATACCACGTGAGAAACGTAGTATAGAACAAGGCTACACCGGAGCTATGTTTTATAGGGTGGATGGAGGGTGTCGGGTTCCATGTTGCTTTGAAGATTTCTCCTTTAAAGCAGCAGGAACGCAACTTGGCTGGGTGGTGCTTAGTTGGTTCGTCGCGATATGACTGAAATAATGTTGGAAGCGACGTTAAATCTTATTCACTCGTTTTGGTAGAACCGACATTTACTGAACCACAACAAAACACCAGGTGTACAAACGGCGCTGTCAGTTGATACGGGCGATGTATAGATGGCTCTGCGGCTTGAAAGAGAGTATCATACGGGCATTTCGCATGATGGACGAATTTGAAGAGCAAAATATCGTCTGCTTTGTGCAGGATACAATATTTGAGGCCGTAAAATAGTATACCAATTGCCGGGGGCTGTTCGCGATGGAATACCCGAGAGCTATCAGAATTAATACTTTGTACTGTAGATATACGAGGCTGGATGCAAATCTGGCCTTAACTTCTAGCCTAACACTGAAATATTGCTGAACCTTATTTCGCTCTCCCTCTCTCTCTCTATTTGTGCAGTAATAGGGTCGACGTACCTCCGATTGGGACTTGTTTCTCTATTGAGTAAGATCAAGGCCCAGACGGCAAGCCATGCTAGACAGCTCATATTTCCCAAAGCCGGGAGTCACAAACAATACAATAATTCGATTCTGTTTGATCTTACCTTTAATATTCGGCTAGCCGGCGCGCGTAATCCAGGCTGTGATTAACCTGTTGGACCCAGACGTATTATTTTAGGCGATAAGCCAAGGCCCTGAAAGTGCTCTAGTTTTTGTTTTAATTCACACATCTGACAAGAAAATTTACCATGTTTATGTAGATACCTATATAATGTCTGCCCCAACACATTTATTGAGAACGTTTTGTCTCGACTACTCTTTCAACGGCCAAGCACCAATCCCAAACATGTTCAAGACTGTACTGAAAATCTTCATTCACGGGGAAAAATTGCTTGTGATAACACTCTGTCTGACAACAGGGAAAGTTGTAATTCAAGGATCGTCATGTCAAGACTGGATTTATGCAGAATTTGACAAACTGAAAAACTTCGTAGAACACGTCAAATTCACCTGAACAATGCAAAGCACTGACACGATCGCTACCTCTACCAGCATGCATTGGACAACCCCTCCGTTAGCCTAATTCTGAGCAGGAGAAAGCTGCAGTGAACGTAGCTCCGGTGTGGCCTTGTTCCATACTACGTGAGAACAAGGCCCCGGCTGTAAACCAGTCACCAGATCGAGTTGTTGGGAAATTGCCGTACGGGCAATATTTGCCGACCCAATTGACCATAACCAATAAAAATAATTCGATTCTATGTCCACTTACCTTTCATAAAATCCTTGTTTATGAGTGACCGTCCGTTTTTAGCTTGGCAAGAGATCGAAACTCGGACGAGGGGTGTAAAACTGTCCACATCTCCGCCATCTTTACATCGATAAGTTTTACATGGACAGTTTAACCCCCCTCGTCCGAGTTTCGATCTCTTGCCAAGCTAAAAACGGACGGTCACTCATAAACAAGGATTTTTATGAAAGGTAAGTGGACATAGAATCGAATTATTTTATTGGTTATGGTCAATTGGTTCGGCAAATATTGCCCGTACGGCAATTTCCCAACAACTCGATCTGGTGACTGGTTTACAGCCGGGGCCTTGTTCTCACGTAGTATGGAACAAGGCCACACCGGAGCTACAGTGAACGACGCCGTAGGAAATATGCAGCAAAATGCCGAGGACAAAAACTGTGACACTCTCACGAATCATACAGAACCAGAAAACATGGCTAGCCTTCCTGTGGCACCTCACCACCTGTTAGTCTGACTCCGAGAAGATCTGTACTAACATATAGGGCGGACAGTCCAAGCATAAGCCCCCAGCAGAAGAACACTTTTCTGAAGAAAGCTCAAGATGTTCGTAGTCAAGACACAGAAAGTACATTGAGTAAATTAACTGTGATTGAAGAAAACCTTTGTGGCCTCCTTCGGGACATCAAAGTTTGCTTTAATAACAATGGTAAAACAATACAAATTGAGGAGAAGATGTGTGATCTTGACACCAAACTGACCAAACATCTTGATGAACTGCAAACATCTGTCACTCGACAAACCAACAAACTAAGTGGCACAGTTACCACAAATGTGAACACAAAAATCAATAAGATTGTCAAGAGAATGGATACAGATAAAATAGAAATCCTCGAGAAACTGGAATCTGACAAACTTGAAATACTTGAGAAACTAAACACTGACAAAATGATATCACTAGAAAAGTTGAATGCAGACAAACAGTCCATTATGACTACATGTACATGCACAGCTGTTTCTGGGAGTTCTTCTGCGGAAAATCAGGCCACTCGGCAATTCAACGTTAGCCCTACAGACGAACCCAGTGTAAACAACCCACAAAACAGCACTGCCCAGCAGGAGGCACAGCCTTCCACAACTGTAGGGCACTCTCCTGCTGAATACACAGCCACAGTTAATTTAAGTGATCAGGAATCCGTCAACAAAACTACTACCGAGTCAACAAACAGTAACCACTCAAACAGTGAAAATTCAGTGGATACAACCACAGCTCATTCAATGATCCATTCTGCTGTAAACGCAGGGCCTGTTAGTCGACAGTCTGAGAGAAAATACTTCTGCCACAAACCAAACAACGGTTATACCAACAATCGGAAAAGAGCGGATCTCCTCATTATCGGAAACTCTAACACGCGCGCCTTAAATGATGAGCCAATCTACTCTAAACACACTGTGGAAATCGTAACCTTGAAAAACAAAAGTGTATACGGTGCATCGAGATATACAGGCCATGAATGACCGCTCCACCCACACAAAATGCCTAGCATTGGTAATCGGAACGAATGAAATTCATAGAACGGATGAAAAATCCCTGACGGCAAGCTTCGAATCACTGATTGACAGTACCAAAACAAAGCTACCAAACACCAACATTATTCTGATGAGTATCCCTCCTTGTAAAGGGCCTGCCTCTCCTGTGAGGCAAATGAACTACAAATTACAACAGCCATGTGAAGAGAGAAGTATTCACTTTTGCAACAACAACAACATAGATTACCACACCGATCTCAAGGAAGACAAGATACACCTTAATGGCAGTGGTGTGAGTCGATTGGTGCAGAACTTAAAGGAGACATGCAATCCTCTTTTAGGTGTAAAGAGATCTCAGCAGCGTCCAAGAAATCAGAGCCTTGACAGTTGGAAAACACACCGATACTCCCCACTAAATAGATCTGCCAACTTCACAACATCAATCACCACGGGCAGACGACCAAATCGATCTACAATGCCTGACACAGTGGGACTAGCGCAAATGTTTTCAGACCCACACCCAGTCCCAGAGGAAAACAGTGTACCACATACAAATACAACAGTACCATCTCAACATACAAGTGTGCCACCACCACCATCACCACCTGTGCTCCCACCCTGGTACTGGTTCAGTCCCATGAATACGAGCCCCATGAACATGATGAACTATTGGAACCCCATGTCTCACACAAACAGACAACCCTGCTGTGTGCACTGAACCGAACTGGATATAATATTAGTTCTAAACCGCCTTACTAGTGCTCTCTTTTTAGTCTAATCATTCATAGATATATGTTACTTTATAATAGCTTTATTATAACTTTATGTAGTACAATAGTGCATGCGTATAACTTCAGTGACTAGGATTGAGATACATCAAATCACTGATAACAAAATCTCCACCAAATCGTATCAGTAATATTGAAGGAAAATCTCTCAACAATGTGATAAGCGAATGCCTGAAATTAACACTGAACTCCCAAACAAGCTAACATTTACATTTAGCTTTGAAACTGCTGGATATCCCTTATTAGTCAAACAAAGTGGATGTATTACTGTGATTATTACTGCTCACTCTCATAACATGACAGTTAGCAATTTACTAAAACTTTCATGCTGGAACGTTGATGGACTTAAGGAAAAGTTTACCGATGATCAGTTCTTCAGTCTGAGAGGCAACGATATTATCGGACTCACTGAAACATGGACTCAGAACATCGAAGATTTTGATAAACTGCTGAATTATGAACTCTTGGATTATGAATGTGATAACGTGCTCGCGACAGATAGGTGCTCTGCTGGGAGGAAATCAGGGGGGATAGCTATTCTCTACCACAAACACCTACTCTCTGCTATCATCACTGTCTCTAAAACCCCCAGCATCATATGGCTGAAACTAACCAGCGAATATTTCGGCTGAGAGAAGGACCTCTACCTTGCTATAGTCTACATTCCCCCTCACACATCGAACTATTATGATGATCAGCTAACTGAACTTGAAGCTGATATATATACATTATCGGGTCACTGTGTTGTTCCGGCACTTTGTATCAGCTCTCGTTCTCGGAGTCTGGATCGCCGTATCGACCGAGACCGCAGGTCGAGGTCGATGCGGCGATCCAGACTCCGAGAACGAGAGCTGATACAAAGTGCCGGAACAACACAGTGACCCGATAATTTATTTATCATATATCTTTTTCTTTTGACACTTAAACGATGGTTTCATTCCGGAACTACGTCCTGATGCGCATTCTCTAGATGCGTTGAGTTCATTCGACGTAAATGTATTACTCCGCGCGCGGGTTGTGTAGCTAAAAATACACTCGCCTCAGCCTAATAAATCTAGGTCAGGATAGACAGAAGAACAACAGACAACTCGTGTTTGAAGTATTGACTGAACATTTACTTCGTATACTTTGAATATTTTCAATAGCTATTCCACACTCAAGGATGAGAACAATTAATTCGAAATAGTAAGGCAAAGTGTGCTTTTCCAGCAGCAAACATGTGGAATCCGTACAACTCCTGAACCGTATCATACAAAGGTACCGTACGGTACTGAAATTTAACAGTCGAGAAATTCAAACAAGGTCAGACAACGCGGTCAGACGGGGAAAGCAGTTCAGCAGTTCGAGTTGGCCAGAACTTAAATTTCGATAAATTAACGCTTTATTGGGAGTCTGTGGTGTTTTTAGAGATTGGATGCGTGTCCGATTGCTGACAGAGAGTGACATTTAGGGTATAGTTGTTGAAAGTCGCACCATGGAATACTCCAGCAGTTGTTTGACTGGCGCTGTGTTTCGCAACGAAAGTGTTGGATGTATTCTGCAAGGGAACACGAGCAAGACTAGAGATGGTGGAAGGACTTTCATTTGAAGAAGTGGCAGTTTGACAGGCTACCATATTTTCCTTAGCTGGTGACGAGGAAGAGGAGGACGGTGCTCTGCCTTCAGCGGCGGCAGGTGTACAAGACGGTATCGGACGTGAACATGCAATAATGTTGCTCATTTTCTCCTGCATACTGGCAGAAGCCACGACATAATTATTCAGACTTGCTATATTCTTGTGCCCGGTCAGCTGCATAATGGTCGTGGGCGGAACTCCCGCATCGAGGAGACGGGTAGCAGTGGATCGTCGCGCACTATGATTAGTTTTACGACCAGGTAAGTTGGATTTATTGGCCATGTTTTTCACCATATACTTGAGCGTGTTTTCTCCTGCGGCCTGACATTTGTACCAGATTTGGCTACCTGGATTTCTTTTATGATTTACGCCCAAGTAGAATGGGGCATCAGCTTCGCACATCTTCAGGGGTCGGTGATCGCGATAAACCTTGTAAACCGAAACCGGACAATCGAGGGGATTACCGGGCAAGGCGAATTGTTTCGGCTGGAAAGGTCGCACATGACTGTTCGCATTTGCGCCACTTCTGGTTTTTGTGTCTCTCTCGTTGAATTCCAAATATTCCACGCCCCTCTCATCAATTTTGAGCGCGATATCCCCCCATCTAAGTTTTCTGTTTTCGCTTGAGGGTCTCATTCCAAAATGCATTGAATTGTTGAACCATATTTGATTTCGCAAGGCTGTGGGGCTATGGACTCCAGTGACACGCTTTTCTTTCAGCATTTTTTGTTCATTTTCAGTTAATGGGTCAGATTTATTTGGGCGATTCCCCTTCCCCTTTTGCTTCAGTTCCTTTCGTTTGGATGCGAGAATATCCCTACATGTTTGAAATTCCCTGTCCAGGAGCAGACTGTAGGGGTATTCATTTTCTCGAAGGTAACGGTCGATGCCCCTGTGATAGCTTGTGAGCGTGTCTGGCTCATAGTCGGACCCGTCGTGCTTTCGAATGGACAAAAGGAATGAGCCAACATAGTTGTTCAGTTCCATTGGGGGAATTTCATGAATCCTGCGATTTTCGAAGCGTGGCCCAGAAGCCAGCCATCCGCCAAATATTTTGCGTACACTCTGAGTTTTACGAACAGTATTTTTGTTCTTCATGCTCTCCACAAAATCGAGCTTTTCTGTTGCACTTCTGTCGATGAAAGTGGGGTGTCTTTGTGGAAAGTTTTTTCGTGTCTGTGCGGTCAACATTTTGATGTCTTCAGGCGGGGAATACACTACATTTTCAGAATTTTCTGGGGTCAGTGGGGGTGTTTGATTTTCCTGCACATCAGATTGAATTGGCCCGCCAGATTCCGTGGTCGGGTCAGTTACCCGATCGAGTTCTGCCACTAGCATGGCATCGTCGCTGCTGGAAATCATACTGGAGCCATGTGTATGTTCATCATCCGACAAGAAACCCAGGTCGAAATTGGCAGGTTCTGAATCGCTGCTATCGAAGGCGAGATAATCAGCCATAGTTCTGAACGCAAAGTCACAGAGATCGACACGTTCAATGTATAACCTTTGATTACAACACATATAAGGGAAGTGGGAAGAGGTGCCGACATACTGACTTGCTATATTCTTGTGCCCGGTCAGCTGCATAATGGTCGTGGCCGAACTCCACAGAGAAAAATTGTAAAACAGAGTGTTTATAACTTGTAAACGTCAATAAATTGGCACGAAATAACGGTTATAAATATATACACAATGTCGTTGTTAAACTTGTTTGAGCTGAGTACATCGTCGAACTTCGAAACTTGTGAATGTGACTAACAACAACAACAAACATCGAGAGAAGCAGACGATAAATATTTTAATAAAATAGCATTGCTTTTTGCAATTATATATCTTTTGAGTATTTTATTTAAAGAATATACGCCGACCGTTCGTCTATGTGTGTTTCGGATAACTTTTACGATTGGGAGTTTTACTACTACTACTACTACTGGTAGAAAATCATGAATGAAATTGACTGTAGTTCAGGGGTTTTCCCGATAGAGGGCGATGTAAAAGTAGTCCCGGTTTCAAAGCATACCGATACGGGAACTGACTATATCGATACGGAAATAGAAAACATGAGTGTGTATCACTATCCTAGCACGCACAGGTATATGATAAAGCTAAATATAGCCATTTGGGAAATGTTATGCTGATGGGCGATTTCAACTCCCGAATCAAAAATCTGCCCGACTATATCACTAATGATTCAGACAAATTCCTAAATTTGCCAAACTCTTACAAATTGGACACCCCCTTACCAAGACTCAACATGGACATACATGGACCAGTACTCCAGCATGGAAGAAATCTTCTATCCATTTGTCAATCCTCCCAACTCCGAATTCTAAATGACAGAACTGCAGGAGACTCTCTTGGCCATCTTACCTACTATGACCCAAAAGGCAGTAGTGCAATAGATTATTTTCATTGGTCATGAATATTCCAGACCTATGATCCTGAGTATGTCTGTTCACCACTTATCCTATCACTCGCGCCACTGCCAGATTAGCTGCTACATCAAATGTCTCGTCAAACATGAAAATACCACATCACTCCCACTTACCCCAATCCCCCAAAAATAAACATAAAAACCGAAAATATTCAAATGTACCAGTACTCCCTCCTATCTGATGAATCCCTATCTGCCATAAACGAATTCATGTGTACTGACATAGGAATCCAACAAGGAGACATTGAATTGAAAAAGCAACAGACAAACTCACATATACTATAATTCAAGCTGCTAAAAGATACACATACACTCCCGCTCCCAACAGACCACGAAAATCAAAACGAAAAAATAATCCCTTTGTGCTGAACTTCGGAAAACTGTTCTCGCACTAGGAAAAGCACTATCAAAAACTCCTTGGGACAATCAGACTCGTCAAAAATATAATGCCAAGAAGAAAGAATACAAGCGGCTCCTAAAGACAAACCTAAAAAGAGCCCTCCTGGCCACACTAGCTGGTACAAATAAATCAGACACTAAAGAAATCTGGTCAATCATTAAGGCCCTTGAGAATTCAGACAAAACCCAAGAAAGTGGAAATAACCATTCTGATACCACACTGTCTTCTTTACAAAGCCACTTTCAAACACGGAATGTTCACAATAAATCTGGACCCCTAGATCACGCTATACAAACCGAACTAAAAACGCTCAGAACTAATAATAAAGATCACAATACCTATCCCAATTCCCATATAACCACTAAGGAAATATCAGATGCAATCAATGAATTATAAACAAAAAATGATAAAACATGGTAAGTAAATTCTGCTCTTCCCCATTTCAAAACTGTTCAATGGCATACTAAATACGGGTCACTTTCCAAAACAGTGGTCCTCCGGGTACCTTAACCCAATTCATAAGAAGGGTAACAAAAACCACCCAGACAACTACAGGGGGATAGCACTTCTGAGCTGTCTCGGGAAACTTTTTACAAAAATACTTTACTGTAGACTGGTGACCTACCTTGAAAATAACAACTTGATTTGTGAAAACCAAGCTGGATTTAGAAAAGACCACTGTACTACCAACCAACTGTTTATACTGAAATCAATAATAGACAAATGTGTAAACAACAACAAAAAGAAACTACACATGTGCTTTGTTGACTTCAAGAAGGCGTTTGGCCTAGTCTGCCATGAAGGTCTTTTCCTAAAACTCCAGAGATTGGGAATTAATGGAAAATAATTTGATATCCTGCAAGACACGTACCAAAACACTAACCTATCCATTAAATCTGGTAACTTTACCACTCCATCGTTCCCCAGCAACACAGGGGTCCGTCAAGGAGACAACCTCAGCCCCACTCTGTTCAACCTATTTATTAATGACCTATCCTTTGATGAAACAAAATGCAACCCTGTGACACGGACAAACAAAACCTTAACACAGCTGTTATATGCAGATGACCTGCTCTTGATTTCTGAGACCCCCGAAGGGCTACAAAACAGCCTTGATACCCTTGCCAAATTTTGCAATAAATGGCACCTAGAGGTGAACATGGCCAAAATTCAAATCATGACTATTCCGAAATACAAACGAAAACCAAAATGCTTGCATAACTTTCACCTCAACCATGCCCCAATCGAAGAGTGCAAGCAATACCGTTACCTAGGAACAATTATCGACGAAAAAGGGTCATTCTCATCTGCCACACTAGACCTGAAACAGAGCACTCAAAGCACTATTCAAACTACAGAAAACTACCAGCAACTGCCCCTTCCCAATCCATCTCAAGATTAAACTGTTCCATGCACTTGTAAAAGCCATTTTACTGTATATTTGCGAAGTATGGGGCCTTGACACCAAAAACACTGAAAATAGCCCTGACAAATACTGGTTAAAAATTGACAAACTACAGAAACTACCCCCTGAGGAAGTCCTTAAAAAATTCTGTAAACTTACTCTTGGTGTCTCAAAACAGACCACAAATGTAACATGCCTGGCCGAATTGGGATAATACCCCCTGTATTTCGACATACTTACCAAAACCCTAAAATATAGAAACCGTCTCTTCCTCACCAAGAACTCCCTGCTCAAAGATGCCTACGAAACCTACACCTCTCCCCCCCTCTCTCTCAAATAACTGGGAACGCTCCTGTGTGCAACACCTCAAGCTAACAAACACAGACTTTGCATTACAAACCAGCAAATACAGCCTTAACAAACAGGCTGGAACACTCACTACTAAATTACAGGAAGACTACAACAAATTCTTTTTCAACAGACATTCAGAACAAACAAACTCTGGAAAACTCACACTTTACAAAGACATATACAAGGAATACGGCCTACAAATCTACCTGTCCTGTCTGAAATCTCCTGAACACAGGCAACTCTTAGCAGACTGCGTACCAGCTCACATAAGCTACAAATAGAAGTAGGCAGGTATCATAAAATTCCAATCCCCGGAGACCAGAGAATTTGCAAACAATGCACTACAAACCAGGTAGAAGATGAGCTACACTTTTTCTTGCACTGCCCAGTCTATGCTACACTACACGAAAATCTCGATTTGATATTATTTAATATTACTACTAAATATAAGGTGAATATAACTGTTATATTTGCAAAAGTTTAAACGGACCTGTAAATATTAACATATGTGGATATACTTTGCATGCTTTTAACATACACATCAGGGCCATGGTGTACGTATGGTGTTTAAATGGAAAGACACATATAGACAAATGTATTTAAACGACAGGTCAACACAGAACATATATGGTATGATATTGTATTACCTACTGTAGTAAATAAATATCGTTGCTTCATTATTTGCCAGTGTTGTAAATGTGTATCATTTGCCATATATTTCACTTATATGCGCCATACATTTTCTATTATATTTACCGTCAGGGCCATGGTGTACGTATGGTGTTTAAATGGAAAGACAAATATAGACAAATGTATTTAAACGACAGGTCAACACAGAACATATATGGTATAATATTGTATTACCTACTGTAGTAAATAAATATCGTTGCTTCATTATTTGCCAGTGTTGTAAATGTGCATCATTTGCCATATATTTCACTTATATGCGCCATACATTTTCTATTATATTTACCGTTTGTGTACATTAGATATTGCAGCTTGGACAGGCCCTTATGACACAGCATAACGTACACAGTACAGAGTTATGCAAATAATTATATTTTATTCAATTATATATGCCACACTGGGACATCAGGTGCAAATTAAACCGATTAATTTGCAGACTTTTAATATACGGCAGGTGAGTTGATAAATATTTCGGTTATATTTCACTCTGTGAGATTTGTACTTCGCAGGAAATTAAATGTAATAATACTATTCACCATATATTCTCTACTGCATGGAACGATGACTCATATAATTGATATATGAGCAAAGTTATACCACATAGACAAATTTAATCAAACAGATGAGTTTTATTAACTAAACATTTACCAAATTGCAAATATAATCTCATATTGGAATAATATTTGATAGTATGATACAGACAACTGTATGTTATGGAAATGTAATCGTTTTATTTACAACGTTGCGACATCGATGTGAATTATTATTGCATGGTTCAGTAATAATTGCTGAGAATCGGTATAATTTGAACGTATCAGTAGCCTCATATAGCGCAAGCACATTTTGAAAGCATTTGATGACACCGGGATTGAGCACCTGTGGTGACTGTTAAATGGTTATAGTTACTCAGAAATGATCCTGGTATAAATAGTTTAGGTAGCACTTCCCATATCGAAACGGATTATAAAATTTGGCATAATTGAACACAAGCAATTATCATAGCCCAGCAGATAGTGAAATGTTATCTAGACAATAGATGCATGATCGAAGTTTATTAACTTTGTATATACGGGTTTTTCTTATATAGTGCGATTTTTAACACATGGCGATCTGTATTTATATCCTTTATACTGATTTTCATAAAGTATGTAGTTAATACATTGTTAATACGAGTGCTTCATTATTTACAAGTCTGATGTGTTATGTGTACTTAAAACAAGTACATTAATTCCTTCCTGAAAATACAGAATGATTATGAAAATCCTCTATATATCATTCCTGGGAAACATATCTGGAAACATGATTTGGGGAAAACAATCAGCCAGAATGAGTCGGGGAAGTTGCAGTTCGATATAAGACAGCTTTTGTGGAGTTTTATTCAGTTAGATCTGCCAGTAATATCTGACAAGGTTGGTAAATATTTAGCTTGCTGGATTCAAGGATCATTCGTGATTATTTAATCATTGGTGTCTAATCGCTTTGTCACACTGGCATATTGTTAGCCTGTCTGTAGGCTAAACTTGAGCAAACAAATGTATGAGGTTTAAAATATTATGTAACTTCTTATCTGATGCCTTCTCTTCTCAACATACAATTGTGGCTGATGAATCCAAACTGTATTTCGTCACTGAACGTGTAGTGATTAGTGGTGAAATGATTGGTCTTGAGTAGATAATGGTTCTCTTTTCGTCAACTTTTGTAAAACACCGGAACAAAGCCTATCTATATCAATTTAACATTTCCATCAGTTACACAACAGAAACATAGCATTCTGACTAGGACTCGCACTGAGATTATTATATTGCTTGTATAGTGGCAGGTAAGATTACCAAGTAATACGATCATATTGTTCGGGTAATGGCAGTAATTCTGTTGATAAATTGCATAAATATGTTCATTCTTGCTCACTGTGGTATACATAACATAGTCTTGTTACAGGCACATGCGATATGTCACGACCACGGTATGTCAGTTCGAAAAAAATTGACCAATTAATTGTATATGCAGATTTAGAATTTTCCTACTGTTTTTGCTTTCTCATTCGTTTTAATATAACCATTTCAGATAATTTTGAAACCTCACCGACCCTGCATACCAACAAAGAGTGGATTCACTTAAATAAAACAACACTGAATGTTTGTTTCCTCCATTCGATATTCCTGTATAGCAGCGCGGTACTGCAATACTCATCATCCCGAATCATTGTTCCTCTGACAAAGCCGAACCATGACAGAGAACGAATTCACCAGGACGAAGTATAGAAGCTCGACTCTAAATGTTTTGGGTTGATGGAAATAGAGAACTTATGATGACAAATATGAGAATAAATGAATGCAAATTGAAGAATTACTTTCTTTTATAATATTCCAAAAATAATTACGTCCCCTGTGATGACGTCTACTATTTGTTTTCCACGTAACACGTTATGGAATATTATAAAGGGAAGCAGGTCTTCTCTTTCATTCACTTGTTATAATTTTATTCATCCTCAATTCTCTATTTCCATCAACTCAAACATTCAAATTCAAGATCCCGTGGAACGAAGATCATAATATGCTGTTCGAACAGCTTCGTGACCTCATGACCGTTCCGAATATGCCCATACACTGCGAAAAAGATTGTGTCGAAACCATTTTAGCACCAGAATTGAGTTGAAAATAACACAAATGGGTGTTAGAATAAACACAACTTTGTGGTGATATATGAAGTTTAACACAAAACTATCAAACGTCAGCCAATGTGATGTATATTTCGTCTCCTTTGTTTGAAGTTACATCTCGTCTCCGTATATTTGTTTTGACTTTGGAGACCCCCGATGTAGTATCCTCTCGTAACTTCGAAGAGTTTGTCCTCCATCATTTTATCCGCATAAACTAGGCCTTCCTCAAAATATACTGAGATACCACGAAGGTGGTGTATCACACACGAACGCCGTTCGTTCAGTGGCTCTCTTTTTAAAAGGACGTTTCGAGTAATAGCTGTACTGCTCACATCTACATGCAGGGCTGCCAATCTTAATAAATTAATTCTATCAATGCTTTCCAATCCCTTATGCCGCTATATAGAACCTTACTTATTTCAGTTGAACTTGGTGCTCCGAGAGCCCATGAATTAACAGCCTTATAACATCACGGCCGTATTTGGACTAATCCTCTTACCCAAAGACCACATATCTATCTCGGATTATGTCGATACAATGACTGGACAGCGGCAAAATCAAAAGGTATCCCAACTGAGTTCTTCTGATTCGGCTGAGCCAATCAAAATTACTCCACCATTAATGTCTGCTTCAAAGCACTATAAATAGTTCTCAGGACTGTGGTTGTCGCTCGAGTTACTGCAAGCCGGTTAGATCCAACAAGCCAAATATCCAAATGGTGGAGCAGATGGGATTTAATGTTAATTAGATTGGCAGAGCTGGTTACCTGCATTATGGAGGGTGTGCATGCTGTACTTTCCACAAGCGAATTCGGGTTTGTTCATAAAGTGTTTCAAACCACGAGTTTGCTTGAAGAAAGAACATCACAAAGACGAGATCAAAAGTAAAACTTTTGCATTTGTATCTAAGTTTTATTCATGTTCTATTTACAACAGTCATAGCTATCCGGATGCAAAGAAATCGAGAAGAACGAATATACAAATAAAAATGGTATGATTTGCGATTTTCATCTTATATCCTAGCTGCGACCAAAGATGAAAGCAGAATCTAATATTGGCATACCAGTCAGAAGAATGTTATCGGCTTTACGAAAACTTACCATGCCAAATCATCATGAATATACAAATATAACTGTCCATTTTAATTAGTCGTCTACTTTGGAGCATGTCAAAAATCAATTTTTGTCTGCATAAATTTACTTTCTGTGCAGTGAGTAAAACATTGACCTTCACAGATAATATAATATAATAATATTGATAATATATTACGCTTGAAATAAATTTGAAATTTTCTGCATATGAAACTCAGTACTATAGTTTGATGCACCGGGGTTCATTACATAGAAAGACGCCATATTGTATTCGTGTTCCAGTTGACAAAGATTGATACCCTATAAAGTAATAACAGGTGGCTCCTGGGTGTGCCGTTTATATCCCTTGTGCAGTGAAATTGCCGAATGATAAACCGCACACACGTCTATGACCGGGAATTAGAATTTCCCATATCGGAAATTCAGTGACAATTTCCGATGTCGGGAATTCAATTTCCGATATCGGAAATTGCAATTCCCGATATCGGAAATTGTCACTGAATTTCCGATATCGGAAATGAAAGCTCTGGAAGCTTTACTTAACCTAGAATTGCAATTTCCGATATCGGAAATTCAGTGACAATTTCCGATATCGGAAATTGAATTTCAGATATCAGGAATTGAATTTCCGATATCGAAAATTCTAATTTCCGATATCGAGAATTGCAATTTCCGATATCGGGAATTGCAATTTCCTATATCGGAAATTGAATTTCCGACATCGAGAATTCAATTTGCGATATCAGAAATTGAAGGACATGAATTTCCGATATCGGAAATTTCAATTCCGATATCGGGAATTCAATTTCCGATATCGGAAATTCTCGAATAAAAAGCACTTTGGCTTGCCATATGTCTGGGTGGTGCTTACATGGTTCGTGGCTATATGACTGAAACAATGTTGAAAGTTATGTTGAATCCTATGCACTCGCTCACTCTCTTGTGTCAAAATATATAATCTTTTATGGTTGGCCATCCCTGCCACAATTCGCCATTTACAGGATGCCTGTAAATAATATATACCATGGTATAAAATGCCAAGCCTGCCATAATTCGTATTCACAGGATGCCTGTAATTATTTTGTACCATGGTATAAAATCGCCAAGCCTGCCACAATTCGTATTTACAGGATTCCCATAAAATCGCCAAGCCTGCCATAATTCGTATTTACAGGATGCCTGTAATTCATTTAGCCGTAAGTCGTAAATCTACGCCTTCTTATTATTTCCACCAATGAAATACGCTTTCACAAATTTGGTGCCGGGCTTTACACAACCTCCAAACAGGGTCATCTTCCCTTCTGCCTGTCGATCGACCCTACCCTCAGTCAATTTACATATAGCCATGTACCAAAACATCATTTCACAAAACCTGAATTTTACCAGCCAAAAACAGTCCACATACTAAATACGAGGATATATATGCCCGAGTGGTAAAAAAACTTCGAAACATTCTATATAACATCATCAACAAATCCTGTCACCTATTTGGGCAACTAACTGACCTCGAAAAATTCTATTTCCTGATTAACCCACCCACCAACCTTTCCCCAACAATAGGACAGTTTATGTACGAAATGCTTCTGGAGAGATCCTCACAGCTCACAATATCTCACTAGGACTGCTTCAACCTCCACCTAATTTATAAATTGGAATGAACTGGCTTTCCTGACTGGGATGATTATGTCCTGTCACAATATAACTTTTATTATGTAAATGTAATATTTTATCTTAGTTTTAACATTTTCTGTATGTATTCATGTATAGAAATAAAGAATTGATTTGAAAATAATTTTGCAGATGTGAATGTGCGGGACCATTTAATTCCGACAAGGCAAGCATCGCTGATATGTTTTCAAACAAACGACCGTTAGCCTTGATCATGGAGCCTACAAAAGAAGGGGGAATAACATCTTATCAGTCTCATCTACCACCGTCTGTGTTTAATCCGCTTAGAACCCTGCTAAAAGAAATATCAAAGCAAGCAGGCTAGTACGCTCATACTATTCAGCTTGTATCACTGACGTCCCTACTCTCCTTGTTCCCCCCGCTGATTTACATCGCATATTTCGCGCCTCTTGACCGTAAGGGGGCGCTCTGCACAGACCAACCACCAATGACCAATGAATATCACTCTTACGGAAGAGTCTTGGTCCGCGCTTTGTTTATCAAGGCAACCAACATTCGGGCATCCGACACCTTTTCTCTCAGTGGGTGAGAGGTCTTTCGGCCAGTCATCATTAAATGTGTCCATGCCTTGACGGCGCTAAGCTGCCAAGATTAGTCTCTCGGTAACAGTAATAAATTACCCAGCGTATATGACATCTAATGAGTGATAACTGTGTGGAAAAACTTGAGAAACTAGTGAACTATTTGTTCACAATCAACTGTGAATTAAAGCAATATGAGTTGTCTCCCTTCTCAAACGTTCATATGTCGTTCACGGCAAAACTAACAATAAACGGACGGCAAAACAACTCTGATTACGTTAATTTCTGAGTTAAGAGTGAACAGATTTTTGGATAACTTCTTTCATTGTTTACTAAGGTTCGTCAACTGATTGCAAACATTTGTTCACTGATACCTTCCAATAATTAACAAATAAATCCCTGTAAATGTTGTTAATATCCCATTGATAAGACCACGCTTTATCATCATGAGTATATAAGGAGATCAAGCTGCCTAGAATGATAACGTAAAAACACCGTTCAATTGTTTCAGATTTTGAATTGAATGTTGACTGTTATTAATAAAGACGGGGAAAAGTTCCTTTGATAGATGCGGTAAGAGGGCGTGTCGCTGTCAAAATATTGGCATGGCTTGTACATTACGTGAGAGTCGTGATCTCACTATCATGAAGGCATGACGTAATTTCGATCACGCGAGGTAGTTAGCCAACCGTGGTTAGTATGAGGAATCTGGTTAGCTCCGAGCTATTACGGCACGGCGATTGGGTAACCAGATAAAGCGCCACCTGACGGCCAAGAGGCGCGAACTGGGCGATGTGAATCAGCGGGGAAACAAGGAGAGTAGGAACGTCAGTGATATAAGCTGTTTATCAGCGTAGCAGGCTAGATAATGAGGTCTTAATCTGTTGACACTGCTGGTTTTATTGCTCACTGTGACCCTGTTGTGTTCAGGTCTGGCCACTGACAGCAATCAATGCACTTGATGTCTTAAAACTCTGGTCCATCTTTCAACACTGGTTACAGTAATCTGGGCGGAGATAAACTACAACCAACCGTAAACCGACAAATCTGTAAATAATGGCTCTAGTTGGAAATCATGGTAGCCAGGAAATCAGGCTTGGAAAATGATGCCTTTTGGTGCAAAAAACATTGAAATCCGTCCACTACATCCAGATATATGGACGAATGATCATATATATTCAAGCTGAGTGAATTGTTCTCGTAAAATAAAATATTTTCCGGAGACTTCCGGATAATTTGAATGGACACATTGGTGAGATGGCTGCTTTACATATTTCGACATTCGATTAGGGTGCTCACACGAGCGAAAATGGCCTTTTTAACACATTTACATTGTCATGATTTAACTCTCTAAAACATGCTCATACCACCGCGGAACATTGCGGAATTAGCCGGGAGTCCCTGAAAGCCTGGTCAGTCAGCCCACCATGCATGTGGTAAGATAAGCGGTCATAAAATAATCAAGGGGCTTAGTTTTATCACTGTCGGCGGCCAAATTTTGACCATTGATGTAACGGAGTGATCTCTCAATCTATATTAGGCTCCATGCCTTGAGGTAGTTCAAATGTTGTTGTTGTAAAGAGACGAACAGTTATTTAAGTACAGATGTGCTGCACTTGATTAATTCTGGTTAATTCAAGTTGTTGCGATACCGAACAGTTCGGATAATCTCGCACTTTTAATCTCCGACAAAGGCTACATGGCGTGGAGAAGACTCACTGTGCAGAGACTGCCAGGGCGAATGTTTCGCCCTGTATAATTTATTGAGGGCAGGGTCGATCGACTGCGTAAAACCCGGCACCAAATTTGTAAAAGCGCATATCATTGGTGGAAATGATAAGAAGGCTTAAATTTACGACTTCCGGTTAAATGAATTACAGGCATCCTGTAAATACGAATTATGGCAGGCTTGGCATTTACAGGTATCCTGTAAATACGAATTGTGGCAGGCTTGGCGATTTTATACCATGGTACAAAATAATTACAGGCATCCTGTAAATACGAATTATGGCAGGCTTGGCATTTACAGGTATCCTGTAAATACGAATTGTGGCAGGCTTGGCGATTTTATACCATGGTACAAAATAATTACAGGCATCCTGTAAATACGAATTATGGCAGGCTTGGCATTTACAGGCACCCTGTAAATACGAATTATGGCAGGCTTGGCATTTTATACCATGGTATATATTATTTACAGGCATCCTGTA
This sequence comes from Hanleya hanleyi, assembly GCA_036873755.1. Lineage (NCBI taxonomy): Eukaryota > Metazoa > Mollusca > Polyplacophora > Lepidopleurida > Hanleyidae > Hanleya > Hanleya hanleyi. The sequence continues at coordinate 10,272 of JAVTVY010057132.1, read as the reverse complement.
AATGACGAATTCTGGCAGGGATGGCCAACCATAGATATTGTATATAAGCTTAGTACTCCAGAAGAATTGAGTAGTATACTGTTAAATTTTGTGACATGAATTTTGTTTGAAACATGTGAACTAACACACAGGGGCTTATTACCGTTGTTAATTGGTTAATTAGGTTGATTACACAAGGTGATTTATTCCCTACCTCGACCCCCTCCCCACCCCTCTGTAATCAACCTAATTAACCAATTAATAACAGTAACGAGGCCCTGGTGCAGCATTCACTCCGGGTTCTCGGTATATTATTAAAGGAATAATTTGAATTTTGAGCAAGTGGGGTATTAGAGCTGACAAATATCACAGTTTAAGCAAATCTGTCATAGTTTTGTTTCTTTCGAAGACATATTTTCACAAATTATTGTCAGTCAGTTTTTAGCTGAAATGACTGTAAGTGTATAAGATCCATAAGACTTTCGACCTACATAACATTCGATTTATTTTCAATGAGCGCAATTAGGGAGTCTTCATCGATACCCAAATTAAAGAGCTGTCTCAGCTGTGGACATCTGTTCTAAATATTTAGAACATATTTTATTTAACAATGTAATGTTGAAAAGTTATGTGCATATGAATAAAAGTTTCATACATATGGGAAACAGTCCTGCCAGTATCGCTTAAACTGTTTTTCTCTTTAAAGAGAGGTGGAATATCATGCCACATCACTTCTGAATGAAAGGTCACTTCCAGTAAAGGGGTTGCCATTGCAATGTAGAGAGGTCACTTCCAGTTCAGTGACTGGCGGAGAAAACGTAAATCTTCGAATTTCATGAAAAAAATGCGAAAAAACACTCTCAGTCACGTGGATAGACCTGGGCTAACGCAGGGTCTCAACTTGAAGCGCGCTTCAATGTCGATCAGGTGACTGAAGGGTGAATCCAAGACTAGGAATTCCCCCCTTAAAACAGACTTTGCAGGGTGTAAAAAATCTGGAAAATGGACTTCACATGAACCCATGGGTATTTTTATTCTTGTGGCGCAAAGTATAGTGTGTGGGTATTTGATCGATTTCTTGCACGCTGAAGCGTACTTTGGGAGTGGTCTCGAAGCCATTGGTTGAATTTCACAGGAAAGTGACGGAGTGCATCACCATAAGCATTGAGGTGTACTTTTCGGCAATGGGTGGGCCATCCTGGGTCCAAATGGGCTGTGCATGGTCTCATCTTGAAGCACACGTGGAGTAGACTACGCCTGGCGTGAATCGAAAATGACGTCATGGTTCGCATGCGCAGTTGAGAAGTATTACAGAAAGGATATTTTGGGGTACACAGGGGTAAATGGGCCTTGCAAGGCATCATGGAGTAGACTACAATTGGGGGTTTTGAAATGGAGATGACGTCATGAAGAGTCCAGGAGCAGTAGCGAAGAGGGCATTTTTGGGGTGTGTTTGAGCTATACAGGGGCCATTCCTGGTCTCAATGGGTGATGGAGGGTCTCGTCTTGAAGCCCTCGTGACTACTAATATCCAAACCAATTGTATTCTCTATCACATGTGTAGTGTCAAATTTAGGACAGTATACGAATTGTCATTCTCATGTCATCAGATTGTATATTCCCTATTGTTATGTTGTTTATCGACGGTTTCGAGGTTAAAAACTCTGACGTTGGGAGAATGACTAATTGTGTACTACTTGACCATGATGCATGGCAAGTAAAATTATGATGTCTGTTATTTGTCTATGAAAGGATGATTTTTATATAAATTTCACAGTGAAAGCCCCACATTTAGGCAAGGCCTTCCCCGTTTTTTTTTGTTTTTTTTTTTAATTTGAGCTGCAAGAAGCCCGTTTGGGAGATTTTTACTCACCGTATATAAATCTGTCAGAAGGTCCGGTTACTCACAGGTATGTGTATTCCGATATGAATAACATGAGATAATAAATGTGCGCATTTTATCGAAATAAAATCAGATGATCCGAGCACAAACTTGTTTCGTATTTTATTAGTTCCACTATCCGTCATATTTCATTTAAGGAACTATTGGCAATGCCTTTGTACCACTGAGTCGAGACACTTTGTTGTCCCTAGATTTGGCTCTTGTACATACATGCATTGTCGCCTGACCCTTACATCAAGTATGCACCCTCATTTATATATTGTCTTTTTCTAAAGTAATACGACTTCATCATATTCTGTGATGTTTAATCTCACAAACAGTGCGCGAGAGTAGAAGTCCAGCATTTCACTAATCTAAGGCATGGAAGGACTCAACGATATTGGGCACCCATATTAGATTTTCGTATACATTTTAGCATAACAAAAATATGACTCCTGGAACCAAAATTATATTTCAATTTACTGTAACGGCAGAGATTGCGATATTGAAAACGGTAGGTCGGTTTAAGGTGTCATACTATAGATAACCAGGCTAAAATATATAAGAAAAAAAAGGAAAACAAAACTTCTAACGTCAGCCGACGCTGTTTATGTCACTATATTGCCAGACGGAATGGAAACGGACAGCATATTCCAGGTATTAATTTAGTTTCTAGCTAATAGACTTAGCGTAAGTCTACCACATTTGAAATGAACACAATTTTGACAAATCATTATGATCTTATAAAAACTCAAATACTCTAAAACGGCCTGTCATCGACGGTGCGCGGACATTCCCCCCGATGACATTTCTCCCTCCTGACATATCCCACTTCATATATATCTGTGTACTATGAGTTCATACGAATGTGTAACAAAAGTGACTTTTTCTTATTTTTTTCTTGTTTTCTATAATTTGGCATCACTAAACAATAAATACACAGTATAAGTTAATAACTATCACATAGTTATATGATTCTAATTATTGATTCTACTCGAGCAGCAGGTTGAAATCAGGATAATAAAGCTGTGAGGATTGTTAAATGGTATTGTAATCAGTGGTTTTAAAGACAAACTGTATACAATGACTTTCCTTGTGCCATGCACGGACTGATTCTACTCCGGCAATGGGCTAACTCGGGATAAAGATAAACTAAACAATAGATTCTACCTAGTTACAGACATTATGTAACAAACATGCTGATTGATTTAAATTGGTGATTAAATTTAAAAAAACCAACATATTTGCAACAAAATAGCATCTAACAATGATGTTTAGTTTGTCTCCGTTGAAACCATGGGGTATTCTACGAAATCATGTCAATTTATTGAAAGTAACTTATTGAAAAGATAATCATCAAAATCGCTTTATTTAAACTTGGTTGCATTTTTATTTTGTTACTAAATCATACAAATCTGGTTAACAGTACCGCTATCTTAAATATAGCTGGGGAAAATTTATGTTCGATTAAGCTTTTCGAAAATAAGAATAAAATGTTTTTGTCAATATTTTAACTGTGTTTCACATTCGTATGAAGTCATAGCACAAATATATATAGGAAGGAGGGGGAAATGTCCGCAGGGGGAGATGTTCGAAGGGAGAAATGTCCTGGATTCGCCATCGACACCAAATGTAACTGTTGATAATGTATAATTATGACTTTATTGATAATATACGGAAATATTTTACATGATAATTGCAAGCGTGGGTAATAAGATAATGTCACTATAACAAGTTTTTTTGGTTTGCTCTTGCCTTCAGACTTGACAAATCATTCGACACAATACATTATTTGTTATTTTAAAAGACATTAAGACTTTACCAAATAAGATATAGATTATTAAAAATTCTTGCATTTCTGAGAATGATATCTTGCTCGCAAATAATGAATGACTGTCTTTTGCAAAAAAAAGGATGGGGAATTGCCAGTACGCTTCGTTGCAGACAGTACACTGTTACAAATCACACCGTAAATTCACAGTTAAATGTACTGGCAGGAAAGGTGGCAGTACAGTCAACAGTAAAATTACGTTACACTGTATTTTACAATTAACGCTTTTTAACATGTCTTAAACTGTAAAATGTTGCACCGTATTTTATAATTACCGGTTTTTTAACAGGCAATTAACTGTTAATTAGGTTGCACTGTAATTTACAATATCCGTTTTTATTAACATCCTTTAATGTTCAATTATCTGTTTCGCGGAAAAGTACCGTTAGGTCACTGGAAGGCCGAAATGGTCATTGCTCGTTCGCGTATTTCAGCTCTTTGTGTTTACAAATGCAGTCACCACAAGTTTCGTAAATAATGATGAAGTAACCCCTGACATGAATCTCCGTTAGGTAAAACTAAAAATTAAAGTTAGCCACCGCGTTACTCCTTGTGCGTGCTCTGGTGATGCTCTGGATGTTGTACAACGCAGGTGTTGCAGGTCTCCTGCCAATGGGCGTTTCGTGTGCAAAGATAACAACCTCCTTTCAGAGAAAACAGGAATGTTTGCTATGTTTGTGCGCAGTGTACCCGTTCCAGTTGATACCAACTGAAATATCACAGTTCAATGTACAGATTTATGTTTACGGTTAAATATACTGTAAACGCCAATATACATTTACTGTGAAATAACGGTAATTTATAACAATGTATACATATGCCGCGTGCCTTAATAGACCAGCAAAGATACGAAGGCAAATTGCCAGGGGAAGAAAGTATATCACTGATGCCCACGGGAGAAGGAAGTAGGGGTGCCCAGAACTCCTATTTATCAGCACAGATACTTGATTCAATAAAAAAAATTAAGGAAATTTCAGTTAAGGTGGTCACATCTTTACTGAATATATAGCTTGTGTGATTCAAGTATTATTCGTGAATATTTCCCATGGGATTCAAGTATTTATTCGTGAATATTTCCCGAGGTCTTCATTTACGGCACACATGGTATGATGGATCTAACCGTTATGTCACACTGGTCTCTTAGTCGGTTAATATGTATTCAGACTAAGACTTTTGTAAACAAATGCATCAAGCTTAGATATGTTATGCAAGTTCTTATCTGCTTTATGTATCAACCCATTCTTAGGGCTCCATTGTGAGTGCGGAATCCAAACTATGATGTTTCGTGATGTAACTTTTGTTGTGTGGTCGGTAAAGAAGAGTAAATTATCCAGTTTCGTCTGAATTTTGACGAAACCAGAACTAGATTTTCCTCACTATGTTGAAAATGTGTCCGTTCATGTTTTGTATATTTTTCAATCTGAAATTCTATGGTGTAACTTTCATGAAATCTTTTCTGACCAACCTATATTGTCGTATCAATTACACTTTCGATCAGCTGAACAACCAGAAAGTCTCAGGAGATACTAAACATTCTCTTATGCCTCTCTTTAGGAAAAAGTGGTCCCATGTAGTAATGTGCACATTAGTGGAATATATTTATTTTAATCGGAATGCACACAGATATCTGACGCACTGCGGGATTCTCGAAAATGCTCTCAAGTAAGTTCATCAAACTCTTCCAGGTACAATAGCACGCAAACCTTGTTGATATAGACACGCGCCGGTGTTTTTTATGTACGATTGTGCAAATCTGCATAATAGAGCAAAATTAAAAATCAATTGGGGTATATTGATCAGAATTAGCATTGATATCACCAGTGTTTCATGATTATCAATAAACGTTCTCACTTTGATAGTAACCTTCTTGCTTCCATCTGAATAGTTTTCACATTTGTCGCACAAGATTGGTTGCCACTTATGCTGAATAATGCGTTGTTTCATTCCCCCAAAAGAGGGATTATTCCTTGAGAAATATAATTCTAAGTAGTAGAGAAAGAAGATCTGGGCGTCCAATGACCTTTGGATATCGTGACCGGTGTTGATCTTTGACCCTGCACATGCGCAATGGATTGAGCATGCCAAGAGAAAGTAGGACGACTTACGGAGAACGAGAGGGGTGAGAGACATGGAGATTTCACCCATGCAACAAGACTCCTAGGACCCAGGCATGCGCCATAAGATAGTGTGGTAGGGGAGTAAGGGTGCACACGTTCAACCAAGCGGTGGCTCCATCTTTGCGCGTATGGACAGAACTCTGAATGGTATAGGAAAAACCTGGATGCCCACTCGGAACAAGACGTGGGGGTGACTGAACTATCGTTTTCTACAGGGTCCTGACCACTGTAGGGTCAGTGATACGCGAATGCGCACTTGGAGAGTAAGAGAGAAAGCGCATTTTCGGTGTGGATTGTGGGCCGTGTAGTCTAAACCTGTCGGGACGCGGTGAAGAGGCATAAAGTGGTGGATATAGCAAGTTGGATAGGTCAATTCCGGTAACTTGACTGGCGGGGGATTTCCCGGTAAGCTCTCGGCGAGTAGACTACGGTTGAGATGGTTTGGACTGGAAGTGACGCCATTGTGTTCATGCGCAGTCGAGGAGTAATAGAAAACAGGAACTTTTAGATCGATCTCTAGGGAACATCTTTGCTCTGAATGGATCTTGTCGGATGCCGTATTGAAGCGATCGTAGAGTGGACTACGATTGGAGTGGCTTGGACAGCAAATGGTCTCATAGATTACCAGAACAGTTGGATGGCATTTGAATACGAACAAGAGCGAACATGGCCGAAGATTGACGCTACACAACGGTAGCTTCTGACTGGACAAGAGCGAACACCGCCGACAACAGCAAACAAGAATTGTAACACCCAACGCGGCTTGCCAAGGTTGGGTGTGAGGTGATGGAGGGATAATATAATGTGTAATACGCAATATTTTGGGCAACAACTGACTACTGACACGACCAATATTTTGGGGTAAAGTTATTGGTTCTAGACTGGCCTGGTGTGTTCACGGAGAGAAAACGTGCTGTTTTCAGTTCGAAATAGGCGATTTTGCACAAATCCACTACTTCAAGATGCTGTTATTCAAACACCCTAAGACCCAGAGAGGGGAACTTACTCAGACTATAAGACATGATATACTTCAATAGCTCTGAAAAGCGTACGGCTCATTTTGACTCGATATTTCGACTCCTTATTTTGCCATCCTCCGGCTAACTGAAACTTTCTTTCGTAGGTGATATTTCATTTTGGCACTTCAAAGCGCACCTCATGGTGCGAAGGAGAGAGAAAGAGAGAATAAACTAAGTTTGAAGTCGCGTTCGGCAATATTTCAGCTATATAGCGACGATTAAACAAAATTCTATGAATTCTAACAAAAGCAAGTCAGCAACCCAGCAAACAATAAGTAATCAACACAACACACCAAAAGACATGCACATGCATTAAAACTCATGCCACAAACTGATTTCTCTCAAATAATCTAAGATACAGTCTTCTCTCACTCGACTAAAAAGATCATCTGAAATAACTGCTCGATAAAAGAATCTCTTAAAATCTTAAAATCTATACAGTCAATAAGAATATGTTCTACGGTGAGATCTCCATGGTGGCCAAAATCTCACTGAACCGCGCCAGGTCAATTTCGATATTTTGTGTATTCTTAATTGAGCTAAGATAATTTCCTGAGTTCACAGAAAACGTTTGATTAGACACCAATTTTACACAAAATCGGTGTCCCAACACGGCGATTGAAATTTGACGATAAACACAATGTTCAGTGAAATACAACGTTCTGGTCTATACTCAAAACAGACTGCCACTGAGAACCATTTACCGAGATATACAAGTAAAAAATTGACATATTTCATATTCTGCATTGTTTTGTTAATACTTGTCATAGCACTGTACGACTATCACTGACTGATAGAACATAGCCAGATGTCCAGTTCACCCGAGGCGCGCCGACAGGCTAGTTAGAGCCGTGTGGATATACATCATGCACATTTGCATTCAATCGCCACAGTCAACCCTATTGGGGTTAGAAAAAGCGGTTATAAATTTACCAATAAACTAACATCAGATATTAGAAAAATAGACTCGATCTAATATATGGAGATTTTTTCATACTAAAAGGGTATCATCTAAAGGAGGAGGTTGGGGTGTGGAGTGCACATGCGCAGTCTAGACAGTGATATTCATGCGTTTACACTACCCCATAAGGGCGGAGGGTCATATTGAAGCTCCTGGTGTGACGTCAAACTATCCTTATTTACAACCCACATTTCTTTTTCCACATTCCGTCCTCCACAAATCCCCAGAGATTTACGCTTTGTATACTACTGACGCAGTGGGCGTGCAGGTCCTTTGTCGGCTTCACCAGAATAACTTTTCTTCCCATTCTTCAACGTGGAATGTACTAACGATATACGACATGCTTTCAAAAGTTGACAAAATATGCTTTAGGCTCAATTCTTTGAACGATAAATCTTGCATTTTTGTTAAATTTATACCTGGTACCAGAGACTGTGATTGTGCGGTCTCTGGTTTAAAATTTAATGCACCCGAAATTCTCTTATCGGGATATTTCAGAAATATCACTGTCTAGACAGTCTCTTGTAGGAGCTACTGCATTCTATTGTTCCACTTCATCATCGCTGATATAAAGATACAGATATCTGGGCATTGTTGGAAATTGGAGACTTTGCACATTCGGATTTAATTGCTTTTGGCCACCATAGATAAGCTTGCATAACTTGTTTCACCATGCCGATAAGCCGGGCCTTCATCTTAGCTTATCCGATAGACGAATGATATATTCCCGTTTATCGTTTAGATATCTTGGGAAGACGGTTGTATTAGGGATTAATGTCTGTAAAAGTCGCCGGTTGTCTGCAGGCCCGACCTGACTGTCAATCAGAATTCTAATCATATTACGCTTATCAGGCTAACATAATGATCAACCAATCACAACGTGCATATGTTTCGCCAAGACAAAAGTGCTACATGCGTTATAACCATGCATACAGTGTACAGCTAGAATCAGATCACTAACTTTGCTTGTGGGAGAAGTACACGCAAGAAAAAATACTCGCGTTTCGACATGTTGGAGTGAGGAAACGGCATGCTGTTGGATATTTTTCAGAAATAATCAAACGGAACTATCGTGCACCTATATGTATCTTGTGTAAATTTCAGCAAGGAGAAGTTAAACATGTGTATTCAATTTCTTCGCTACCCAGAGTGTGGGGTACTCGGATATGGATAGTAAATTAAGGCCGCATTTGTGACAAATTTGAAACAGGACAGTATGAAGTTTTACTTCTGTTTCATTTTTCTGTAAATTATATTACATTGAATTGTGTAATATTTCTACGTGTTTTACCGGTGAATCACGTAGCTTATTTTATACGTTGTATTGGGAAGAGTTACGATGTCCTATATATTACATGGATTCCTCGTTTCCATCTTATGCTACAGGGTGACTCCTGATTCCTGAAACGACGAAGTGGAAATCGCCAAGAAGTAGAACTTTCTAACCAATCCATTGTAGTTGGCATTGTATGAAATAAGCAAAGAAACCCCACACAGTTTTCCTTGCACTTGTCGTGTTATGCCACGTATTACACACTCATATTATCCACGAGAGCGTGTTGAATGATCAAAATAAAAATTATATACCCTACACACAATAAAACCATATCACATTTTCATATTTGCATTAATTTGCAAAATGAAATATTACTATTGACAACATTTAAAGGATATTAAACTGTTGGTAAATGAAAATATTTCCAATATATTTACAGCGCGGTCATTCCTTAACATTTGCATATATTTGCAGTATTTACCAAACTGGTTGCAAAAGTTCAGTTCTGCCATATATTTGCTGATCATATAAAACGGAATGGCATACCCGTATAACCATCAGTGAAAGGGATAAACTGAATATTTGCTCTCATCGAAATATGCATATATTTACCAGACGGTGAAATAACTTATAATGCTTCATTTGGTTTTCTTTACAGTCTGGATAAAATTAGATGAAATCTTAATATTTGCCGTGTATCAGAATTACCATTTCATGATGTCAAATCTTAATATTTGCCATATAAAAGAATTACCGTCTTATGACGTTTAAAAGCATAATGAACGAGTATGAGACGTACCTCTTGGGAGAAGCCGGTTGATGGAACTTCGACATTGCATTTCAGTGATAGGTTAAATTTAAATAAATATTCATATATACAAATACTTTGTCATACCTCTCGAATGTAGTCAAAGAGTTTTATTTGATTAAATTTAAGGCAGTCTTGCCATAATTGGTTATTTTACATTTCCTGCTGTATGGAATATAATTTGATACTAAATATTCCATACCTGTGACCATACTATTTTGGGTATATGAAATATAGGATGCCATATCTATAATATGTATCCCGTAAATGTATTTGTCATCTTGGCCTCTCCAAGCTGCAATGTACGGGTCATACGCTATGAAATACAAACATCCGCACTAGAGGGCAGTGGCCTCTCCCATTAATAAGCAATACATTTCCCCAGTACGTGAAATCCGC
>JAVTVY010057131.1:0-31236 GCA_036873755.1 Hanleya hanleyi | reverse complement strand
CCGATGGAGATGAAGTCGGGTATGTACGGACTCTACGTCTACTCGGACGTAGTGGACAACCACATCGTGGGCGATATCAACACACCTCTGTTACGGGTGGTGCCCATTAAAAAGACGTATGGAGATCAAGTCACCCACAGTTTCACTCACATGCTCTACCTACCCGTACGACAAACCGACATCAACACTATCACGGTGGATATAAGAGATGACGCGGGACGACCGGTGGCATTCGAACGCGGGAAAGTGGTGGTGACACTTCATTTTCGACAAGCACGTGCTCTCCACTTTGCATAATGAAGGTGCCTTACGAGTGCGATGCACGCAGCTATATGGACTATTATGCCCAACAGGCCGGGGGTGGCTTTCCGGTTGTTAGTGGTGCACGCATGCAAACGTGGACATGGACTGGGGAACATACTCGGGAGCATCGTCAAAACGTTCCTGCCCTTGGTGACGCGTGGGGTGAAAGTCCTTGATCCACGCCGAGTCCTGCCCCTCCACCAACAGTGAATTTGATTTGTGGACCGTGCCGCCCACACAGACCAGTGCCGAACAAGGATTATGGGTGGAGCATCTCCGCTGTCCAGCATCAACGCAACAGGGCCCATCGAGTTCACCATCAGTAATGCGGATACGGCCTATGTGGATTTAGCCCATACATACTTGTATGTGAAAGCCAAGATCGTCAATGGAGATGGCACCAGAATCGCCGACCAAGCAACGGTGAGCCCGACGAATCTCTGGCTGCACTCGATGTTTCAACAGGTGGATATATTTCTCAGCGACAAACTCATCAGTGACTCGACCAACACGTACCCCTATCGAGCCTACATCGAGACGCTGTTGTCGCATGGGCGAGAGGCTAAACAATCTCAACTGACAGCCGCTTTATTCTACCAGGACAAAGCCGAGCACATGGGCGCAGAGAACGACAATACGGGATATAGCAAACGGAAGGCTTTGACCGCGAACGACGTCTCGGTGGATATGATCGGTCGACTGGACGCAGACATGTTCATGCAAGACCGATATCTCTTGAACAAGATCCCCATCAAAATCCGACTGATACGGGCGCCTCCGACCTTCGCCTTGATGGCCACTAACGTAGAGGCGCATGTAGCTGACTATAAGATTGTCATCGAAGACGCAATCCTGTATGTCCGAAAAGTGAAACCGAATCCAGCCGTTCAATTGGGACACATGAAAGCCTTGGAAACAAAACCAGCCCAGTACCCTATCCGACGTGTGCAAACCAAAGTGTTCTCTGTGTCTGCTGGAAATATGAGCGCCAACAAAGAAAACCTGTTCCTGGGGGAACTACCCAAGCGATTGATCCTGGCCTGTGTGGAAAATACCAGTTTCAGTGGAGCCTACCCAGAGAATCCGTTTGACTTTAAACATTTCGGCATCAATTTTGTGGCCCTGCATGTGGATGGACAACAGGTACCAGCCACGGCCTTAACACCGAACTTTGGGCGCGCGAATTTCATTCGAGCCTATCAGAGCCTGTTTACAGCCACCGGTCAAATCAACCAGGATGAAGGGAATTTCATCAGTCGGGAGGACTACGGGAACGGATACACGTTGACTTCTCCACCTAACATGGATACAGACCAGATAACCACCGTGCTGGAGAATGACCCAGAGACACGTATGATGTTTCAAGGGGTGTTCGCCCGAGATGTGTTCCCACTAGACCGTGTGTATCCTGCTGCTTACGTTCTCAACACGGACCCGATGGATCGGCCCGGTGAACATTGGGTGGCCGTGTACTTGACAGAACAGCAGGGCGAATACTTTGACCCGTACGGCCTGCCACCCCTCCATCCCGATTTAACAGACTTCATGGATCAAGGCACAGAGACGTGGTGTTGGAGCAGTCAAACGTTGCAAAGCCTGACCAGTAGCGTGTGCGGACAATATTGCTTGTTTTACCTGTACCATCGATGCCGGGGAGGACCCTTATCTACCATCGTACAGATGTTTGACGAGTACCCCAAGGCCGAGGACCGAGATGTGCTCGTATATGACTGGGCCGCCCATCATTTCAATGTACAAGTCCCGTTCTGGGCTTGAATTCTTTCAATTTACACACGCCCGCAGTTCTGGGCTTAAGTTTACAAGCCCCCTGTTCTGGGCTTCAGTTCTTTCAATGTACAAGCCCCTTGTTCTGGGCTTCAGTTTTCACGTGGTTGTTCTCACGTTGTTGTTGTTCACTGAATAAAAAAAATGAGATCTCACCAAAAAAAACCCTGTCTTGTGTGTTTTATTCATAATGCATAAATGCCCAATGTGGAGATTCAGTCAAACTGAAATCAGTGGTGTAGGATGGGGCCAAAATGCAACCCATCAAGGTTAGAATGCAAGAGCACTATAGTAAAATAGAGAGCCAATGAAATCAGCCCACAGACCAAGTACGTATTTTGGTCTAGGTTTGGAGCGGGCATTTCATTGAGGAGCGTGTATACGGTGAGTGAAGATTCGTCCAACACGTATAGATTAAGTTTATTACTATAAGTTCTATGAGCATAATGCATGAAACTGGCTTTGAACACCGTATTAGCCAATCAGTGGCCTAGAATGGCTCGCGCACTGCCGGTGATGACGCGCGCGCGCGCGCTGCGGTCGGAGAACCCGCGCGCGCGCGCGCACGCTGGGGGGCCGGGGCGGGAAACACCCCGAAGGTTGAACATACGGACGTCTAAGTAAACATTGGAACTCTTCTATGTTTGGAGGTGAAAACCCGGAAGTGACGTCACAAACCCACGTGACCTGCGCAGCAGAATGGATACGACACCCTAGTGTAAGTCCCTCACCTAGGCTTCACATGGACACCTCACTCGATCCCATCGACCCACTAGTGGCCCACCTAGCTCCAAAACGTCTATTTCCATACACTTTGGCCACCGCGCATGCGCAGAGTGACGATATGTCAACCCCACACCCAGCCCATCAGATGTCCCCTCACATAGGCTTCACATTGATACCTCACTCGACCCCGTTGGACCACTAGTGGCTCCCCTAGCTCCAAAACGTCTAGCGGGACCCATACAGGGTCCAGTTTTCGACACTAGGTGACCACATCCCGACAAAATGGCCAGTTTTCGACACCAGATGTGCCGCCATCTTGAACATACGTGCCGCCATCTTGGATATGTCCCATAATGCACCGGGTCAAAATACTCGCTTCTGATTGGACGAGAGCTCCGCATTGCGTCTGCGCATGCGCAGAATGATATTCCTACCGCACACCCAACCCGTCAGATGCCCCTTCACGAATGCTTCACTTTGATACCTCACTCGACCCCATTGGACCATTAGGGGCTCCCCTAGCTCCAAAACGGCTATTTTCATACCCTTGGGCCACCGCGCATGCGCAGAATGCCGATATTTCAACCCCACACCCAGCCCATTAGATGCCCCTTCACATAGGCTTCACATGGATACCTCATACAACTCCATCGGCCCATTAGTGGCTCCCCTAGCTCCAAAACGTCTATTTCCATACCCTTGGGCCACCGCGCATGCGCAGAATGCCGATATTTCAACCCCACACCCAGCCCATCAGATGCCCCTTCACGAATGCTTCACATTGATACCTCACTCGACCCCATTGTACCATTAGGGCTCCCCTAGCTCCAAAACGTCTATTTCCATACCCTTGGGCCACCGCGCATGCGCAGAATGCCGATATTTCAACCCCACACCCAGCCCATTAGATGCCCCTTCACGAATGCTTCACTTTGATACCTCACTCGACCCCATCGGACCATTTTATCTAGGGACTACTTTTTCTCCGCGGAAGCTTTTTCCGAGACCGAATCACCCCCAAAACCGCTGCCAGACCGCATCACCGCGGATGAATACATTTTGAATACATTCCCTCCAACAATTGGAACTTTCCTGTGTTGGAGGTAGCTTTTGGTCATTCTGCCGGAACTATAGTACACTTGACCTCTCCTCCTCAAATCCTCCTCAAATGACCTCTACATCCGGGTGAAATGAGGATGTAAATGGCTTTTACCTACTACTCTGGTACTTGCTGTCCGCTTTCGGCTAGATTTTAACATAAAATTTAATAGCTCAGCAAACTTACTAGTGGTGGGCTCGTGATCTCTATTGGTTTCAGTGAACGCTTTATCCTGAATGAAAAGAGGAATATACAAAAATATGTAATTTTGTATGATGTTCTGATGGGAAGTGGCCGTAAATAACATTACACTGCTATGTGTTAGCAGTTAGTGTTGCTGTAGGTGCGATGGGTGCGATTTTCACACGTACCCATTCGACGGCTGTGTTACTGTTAGCGCTGCTATGGAAAAAGTATAATACGTTTACTTAATATAAACGAAATAATGGTTTTGTGCTGCACATGTTATATATGTGGTATTACAAATAAATTGGACACATGCATTCTACTTTCAATATCTAGATATTTGGTACTGTTCCATAGAGGTAGTAAGTTATATTCTTTCGCTCCATCGATCGTCTACACGGACTGCTATGAGCCTATAAGCTATGAATTTACAAATGCCCATATCTTCCGTACATAAAATCATATCTTCAGAAAGTGTGAAGGCTTGTTAATAGCAGAGTAAACAAGTACATATTGATAGAATATTCAGTTTTCGTCAAAGATTCTCGTCTTCTGTCCAAGATATTTGTAGCGCACGCCACAGTATCTGAGATATACGCCTTGTTCACTTACCTGATGATTCCTCCTAAGATGCCGATGAAGAGGAAACTGATGATCACGGCAATAATTATTAGCACAACGGGAACTACAAAGGAATAACAGATTCAAAGCCTTGATCCCCAACATAAACCTTTATAAATGAGGGGAGCTAAAGTCTAATGTCGAATCCAACTGGAGAGACGATTTATACAATCTGGATACATGTATCTCGTGCAGCAGCTATAGTCTTTCAAAAGCGATAATTGATCATTGTACCTGCCTGCATGGATTTTCAAACTGGGCTCAAGTAATTGTGTATTACTGGGCTCAAATAATTGTGGTTTTCCGTATAAGACGATATTGGACCATTTGTCTTATAGAGAACCATTTTTGTTAGTTTAAAAATTATTTTTACAATTACATAGGCTTTGAAAACTGCTGATCGCTTCACTATTTTAGGAAACCATCTTGTGCTCTTATTTATTTATTTTTTTCTCACACATTCGGAATTGGTGCTAATTGTCATACGAAATGTATCTTCCGATTATAATTGACGTGGAAATTATTTTATGGACGACGGCTGAATACCGAATGGCGGATCGGACGCTTGCTGTTTAACCTGGAAAACGTTACTTGGATTTTCAAAAGAACCTTTTTGTATTACTCTATTAACTTTATGCATACATGAAAGTACAAATAAATGCACAAAACAAAACATACATACATTTTCACACGCACCCATTCATATAATTCATGTGGGGCTGATCAGGCAAGTATAAATAATATATTATATTACAATAATTATATATCATTTGTTTTAGTTGATATCCATCTTTCAACATGTTAAATTGAACAAACTCGCCGTTAGAATTCAAGATGTGTTTGATGCATAAAATGCCCTTTTGATATCAAAAATGAAAAGTCAATTATTTTTTATGAAAGATTTTAGATTCGGATTAAACCATGCAACCGGTTCATCTATGATATCCTTGATGGGCGTAGTCATTTTTGTAAATATACCAAGCTTCAAACGTGTGCTTCCAAGAAGGATCTGGGATAGATGCTCTCAGTTCTTTAGTTTAGTCAATCTCGGCGTCGTAGAATATTCATTAAATGTTGTTTACGATATTTGACCATTTCCTAATCTGTACAAGGACTCGCTTGATCCACGATATTTTCAGGCTGTGAATATAATGATCTCTGTTTCCAAATCAACCCCCCCTTTTTGTAGTCTTGAGTTATTATATTCCGCTTCATCGCCCCCCCTGGATATCCTGGAATGTTAGAGTGGACCCCTATACATTTTCAATTTCTCTATCCTGTTCTCCATCTCGAATGTATAGCAGTACCCGTTTCTGGAGTTCTTCCAAAACATCTCTGTGGATATCAAGAGAACACCTAATTTCGGAATCACTGAACAGAACATTTTCGACAAACTTGCGACATTTCCACCCTCAACTCTCAACGACTGGACACTTGATCAGCTGGAGTTTCACGCATGTGTGACACATAACTACATTCCAGGAAGTATCTGCTTCCACTTTTCAACTCTTTGAATTTTATTTGGATAAAGTCATCCCAAAGTTTGCGTAACTGGCTATACGCTCATCTTACCTGGAGTGGTAGTGCGTTTAGATATCTGTTCACTCCACGTGCCATTCTTCTCCCTCGTTACTGCACGGACACATAGGTGATATAAGGTGGATGGTAAAACGTTGTTCAGCGTCACCTTGTCTAGATTCCACGGTCCAGAGAAACTTTCCTTCTGACCTTTTAATATTGACAGAATAAAACACTTTAACGAAGAAGTGAAAGATATTCTATATACAGGAAATTTTCTCGTGGGTATACAACCAAATTAAGAACAGAGAACAGCAAATGAATAGTGGGAAAAGTTAGTAAGATTTACCTCCCCTGCTTCATCAACAGTCGCGGTGGTATATTGATCACAAGTGAGAGTCATTATGGGCCATCATTGTCCCCAAATGAGGTAGTTAATACCTTGATCACAGCCTTGTTCATCGTCTTGATGTGATGTCCAATAGCTGATCTCATACTTTCGGATCCTCCCAATTCCAGAGTTGCTGCGAGTGTCGTGGCAAGGCATAGGAACCCATCGAAGAGCAATTACTGTTTCCTGCGATTCGGCTGTGACACCTTTTACCATTCCCGGGTCTGTAAATGGAATGAAACGTGTAGATTTGTTCCTAAACGCAGTATAGAAGTTTAATTAGTGCTTATATCGAATATTGTAAGAAGGCGGAAATGCATGAAACCAGAAACTGAGTTAACATACCTGCGTTATACTGGAATAAGCAGTCTGTCCACCATTTTATTCCGCTAATTTTCCCAGAGTCATCTTCCACAGAAATGCCGAACATGTATTTGTCTCTGATTTGAGCCTCAATCGACTGAGTATATGATCGAATACGAGGGTCAATATCCACCCAAAAATAATTGGTCTGCAATCACAGAAGAATAACAACAAAATAATATTACATCAAGTCGAGTGGGCCACCGAATCCATGTACTCTATTGGTGCTCTTATAATATAACGTTTATACCACACAAAATCTGGGCAAATGCTGGCTTACTCGTCGTCGATATTATCGTCTTTTAAAGATCTATGAAGTTCTGAAAGATCCAGGCAGTTCGTACTCAGAGAGTGTGAAGCACGAAATCTTATCTGTTTTTCTGAGATTCGGTGAACAGTCTGTCCACATGCGAATTCTAACAGAGTAGCTGTGGCGGCTTAGACGACGCATCATTCACTCATTCCGGAGTGCGACGAGCGAATTTTATATCGAGTATTGGGGATTGGTATCTGTTCAATCTTAGATGTTGTGAACTAGTGCATTCAGCTTTTGTTTCCACCTCGCTAGACACTTAATGGCATGAAAGCATTCAGCATTTTGGCACGAGGATTTGTAGCACGAGATTGTGCATACTGCCGCAGTTTTTACCTGTGTAGTCTAGTGGCTTAACGCCATTTTTCAATGAAATCGTGACAAGCTGGATTAAAGCACCAAACTTGGCAGAGTCAATGTGCATGACATGCACAAACATTCCGCATGGCGGTGTCCGACCTGAGTGACCTAGTTTTCGAAAATCCAAGATGGCGGCCAGTACGCCTGTCAAACATATAAATACCCGTATTTCTTCTTGTTGTTGGGTTAGTGTGTTCATTAAAATGACCAAATATGCCTTTGTGAAGCCTAGAAATTGATATATTGGTACCTCGAACCCTTTGCAACCATAAATATTGTCTTGGGGTCATTTTAAGGTCATTTGCATATCATCCAGAGCAGAGTATCGTTGGTAAATTAAAAATGGCGGACATGTATCCCAGAAAGTCGTGTTTTCAGTCCTTTCTGCCCACTTCTTTGCACTTTTTCTGGCGAAAAATGACTAGAAAGTAATTAAGTAAAACTAGTTATTATCTATTATACTTAGTGGTTTTTAAAAAGAAAAATCGAAAAATAAAAATTTCGATAAATCGGCCCAAAAATAGGCCAAAAAATAGCTTCAGCGAATATGACGTCACGGTCACGTCATCATGACGGCCATCCTGTATGTTTTTTAAAGATACCGTGTTGTAAGTTTCAGTACTCTACTGAAGTTGTATTTTTGTTGTGAGAGGCGAGGGGATTTCAAGTGTCCTGTGGAGAAACCTGACGAGGGAGCTTTGAAATACTACAACGATTTAGTAAGGAATGGCAAGGGCTTTCAGGAACTTGATGAACTGCTCGTCGACTTGGAAATTAAGTGGATGTGAGAGAAGATTATTGTAAGCCATCAAACATCTATTATGTTATTTAGCTCCAATAAACAGTCGCCGCTAAATCTCCTCCGGCAATCTGTGATAAGAGTTCTGTATCTTGCAGCTGGGTAGCCATCTTCCATAGATTTGTCTAGAGTCACCGTTGACCATATATGCAGCAATCCTTGAGCGTACATACAGAAGATTGCTCGGTCCTATCAGAGGCTCCGAGTGATTGGTGTTCAGACTTCTGTTTTCACGAACCAGCGTTATTTATTCGCTTGTTCTTTTGGCGATCTTTCGATCTTTCAAGTTTTTTGCTGGTAAACCTTAGATGACATGCTTTGTGCCACTTAGCATGGTTCAGCAACAATTGCGCAGCACTTTCACATCCTCTTTCATAGTTTACATAGTTTACATATCTTACGATACGAGGTTTGACTTTAAAATAATATCTTTTGACACTATTTTTGCAAAGGGTTAGAATTACCAATATATTAATTTCTGAACAACACAAAGGTATATTTAGTCATTTTAATGAACATCCTAGACAAACACTGAGCAGAAAGACGGGTATTTACATGTTTGACGGATATACTGGACGCCATCTTGGATTTTTCGAAAACTAGATCACTCAGGTCGTTCACTGTCATGCGGAATGTTTGTATATAACATGTTCATTTACTATGCCGAGAAGGGTCAGCTTCAATCCAGCATTTCACGATTTCATTCAAAAATGGCGCTCAGCCACAATACTAATGCCGTTCTTGTATTAGTAAATTGATGGCCTGAAGATCAACGACCTTGTAAATAAACATGCAGCCATGACTCGGTATTCGTAGCCCTGTCAAAAGTACTTGGGAAACACAGTTATTCGCGTATGTCTAAATTATGTCACAGCTCAAGTTCTGTATTGTATATATAACGATAAACTAATTGGACATGAATAATTTCCATATCTCGTCAAGTTTCGTCAACTGATTGGCGGCCATCTTGATTTATGATTAAATCTGTCATTGTAACCTATTTGAAATATTCGTTTATGATCTCCGTGCCCCAAAAAACATATACATGGCCACTTCAAATAAGATGTTAGGCAACATACGAGCAAGGATATGACCATTTGAATATTTAGCGGCCATATTGGCGGCCATCTTGGATTTTGAGAGAACAAGGTCACCCAGGTCGAGCACCTACCCGGGATATGCTTTTGCATCCTATGTACAGTAACTGTGCAAAGTTTCATGCTTTAATCCGGCGTGTCACGATTATTCACCTAAGCGACTGGACTACAGCTGGTTCATAAAGTAAATACCCCTGGAGTCACATATACATTCTGTGTCGTGCCCATTAGTATAAAATCTGGGTGCTTGTTTCAACATCTTTGATCTCCAGAAAATCTGCCAACCGGTAAATCTTACATACACACCCATTGTTGCCTTGGAATGCCCAATTGCCGACTGTCATGGCTTTGTGATTGAAATCGTTTTTTCTTTTCACATTTTTCTCAAGTAACCTGAGATCAATATGTATATCGACAACAACAATTATGCGCGACACCGCTGATCGTCTACCAGATCTTTATCTAAACTTTGCCACAGCAAGGTTCATAGATGAGTGAGTATGTTGATACTCATTTTATTATAATCAAGTCTCAGCTTCCTGAATCTCCGCATCTGAAACTCAAACAGGAAACACTTTCTGTGCGAAGCTATAGGCGACGCAGTTATAGCGGATGCATTTCTGGAAGAAGAGACAATATTCCAATTTCGGACCAACGAAATCGATTGACACTGCGTTTGATGCCTATGAGTGACGTTAGAGTTTGGAACAAAACATATGGCTAGCAGCCAATGGCTATAATATGCTTGTCAACAACTCTTCAATTAAAGAAAACAGTCATCGTCAAATTCGCCTTTTATTCGCTCTGGCGTCCCTAGGATTTTGCGTCGATCAATGATAGGCTGGCACACTCTTACACTTCTGAACTTAGTTGTCGTAAAGAACTTAAGAAAACGGAATCGTTTGATGAGCTTTGCAATGGATATCCTAAATATCACTTATTCTTATTTGTCAGAAATGTCCAACATTGATCATTCGTACGATTCACCAACACTTCACCTCCACAATATTTTGTATTGAACTACATGGCCACGGTATTTAATTAACCCTACCTGGCCTGGGGGGGGCAAAATGGCCTCCCCTACCAAACTTTCTGCACTATCTCCGGAACGACAAAAAATGGAGAGCTGAAACTCCGTGACTTTATAGAATATCATTGACCCCCGAGCAGAGAATCATGGGTAAATTCAAGAAAGCGACCACGTGGGGTACCAGAAAAGTGACTTTTTTCGTCATATTTCTTCAAAAATTTTGCTTTTCCGCGATGAAAAGTGGACAAAAACTATTTTATTTCACATCACATTAATATTTACTAATTTATCATCCAGTTTTTACGGAGAAATTGCATAAATAAAAAATTCGGAAAATCGACCAAATTTTTTTGGGGGAAATGACGTCACTGTGACGTCATCGAAGCGGCCATCTTCTATTTTTTTTACATTTTCTGGTAGAGCTTGACCCAAGGGTATGGTGTGGTAAGTTTCAGCCCCCTAGCTCAAGGGATAAGAAAAATAATTACGGGGGCCATTTCCCCCCCCCCCCCCCCCTCGCCCGGCCAGGATACGTCCCAAAAATCCTAGGCCAGATAGGATTAACAAAATTTTAGTGGCGAAGAATTGAGAATACAGTACTTGCCTCACAAGATGCGAGAAAAACATCGCCATCAGAAATTCTATGCCCTTCACAAATATGAAGAGACATTTTAATGACCGTGAAATCATGGAGCATCGCCCACGTCACAGTGATGTTGCTGTCGTACATCTCGGCGGTAATTTCGGTCACATACGGAATAGCTAAAAATATACAAGATAAAATATATAATGTGACCAATTAATAACCAATTTATTTGGCCTACTTGACAAGTAGCTTGTAGTCAGATTAGTAATCGAGTAGATCAGTCTACCTAAAACCCTTCTTCAACCACCGTCATCAGGAGAACATCTCATTGTTCAGCACGTAATCATATACTAACTACGATAATGGCCCTACAGTCGGGTCGAGCCTTTATGTGACATTACGGTGCCACATATAAACATAGTTGAATATTATCGAAATACATGTATCGTTACAAATGGGCAGAGCGGACCAAAGTGTGAAGTACTGAAAATGAACAAGAACGAAGAAGAAGAAGTCCATTCAATCATGCACAGACGACCAGAATATCTAACATACTTTAATAGATGATTGTTGATTGCGAAAGAGTCCTTTCAAAAACTTACTGATCGTTTCCGTGGGGATACCGATGGAGGAATTACGTTGACTAAAACTGTGATTATTTTTGGCGTAGACTTCTACAATGTATTCCTGGCTATTGTTGAGATCTTCGGGAAACGACAACATGAGCTTTCCGGCATTCGTCGTCAGTGGTTTGTGGATGATCTCCGAAGTGTAGACGTCCCTGATGACCACCTTATACTGAGTTATCGGCCCATTTTGCCATCTGACACCAGGCGGCTGCGAGGAAACATAGAACTACTGTTAATAGACTCCACCGCAATTTCAAGGTTTTGTGTCTGCGTAAGCTTCCTGTTTGTACCAAATCCGAAGTTTTTAACATTGGAGAGATAGATCGAGAGTTGGAAAACATTTGATATTCTGTACAACTGTACATAACATCGCCAAAGTATCTCGCGGGCTAAACAAAATTTAGTCCAACAGAAAAGTACTTTTTCCGAGGTTTGACCCACTTTCAACCTGGCCAGAATGCGGCAGTTGATAGAAGTGATTTTTCGTGATCTCGCCTTGTGCGCAGGCCCAGTTACCCTAGATTTGTAACGATGATCTCTCATATTAGCAGAAGGGCGCTTCTATCAACGGAGAATATATACCGTTCTGTATCGACCAGCAGCCTCGATAGTAAATTAGTTTGTAAATCTTGTATCAATGCCCGACGGAATATCACCATTTGACCCTAACTTACCAAGCAACTTTCTTCATTACCTATTCAGATGTGTGATATGTATTCAACAATTACAAAAGGCGGAAGAGCTATCCATCATGTAGGTAGATGAAGCAATTCAACAATATATTCTGACAGAGCACGATTCGCAAGGGCGCAGCTCTCTTCAATCTCACACGTAAACACTGAAATGGACGGTAAAAGATCGTATAAAAGCGAGATAGCAAATCTGTCAACCAAAAGATCGTATAAAATCGAGTGAGCTGTATTGCCAACGATTATATAGTATAAAAGCGAGTGAGCCAAATTATCAATCAAGAGATCCCATAAAAAGTGCAAGAGCGAAATTTTCAACAAAAGATCGTATAAAAACGAGCGAGCGAAATTGCCAACCAAAAGATCGCGTAAAATCGCGGGAGCCAAATTGCCCAAAAAGAACATATAAAAGCGAGTGAGTTCAATTGTCAACCAAAAGAAGGTATAAAATTGAGTGAGCCAAATTGCCAATTAAAAATGAAAGCAAGTGAGCCAAATTGCCAATGATTTATTGTATTTTCAATCACAGTGACCTTGCTTTGACCTCTTGACCTCATTTAGTAAGGTATACCCATAGTTTAGTTCCAAATGTTAACAGACGGACAGATGGACAGACGAACCGGCAGACGGGCAGACAATCGGGAATCGCGATTGCATTATGCGACCTTGTCTAATGACGGGGGTATAAGAAGGAAGTAAACGATAAAAAATCGTTCAATATAAATGTTATTGACATCATAGTTTTCCATATTGGCTAACTGATCAAATGTGTAACTAAGAATATAGAGGATATTGATTCTGGTAGTAGAGAGAATTGGAGCAATATGCTAGAGGTGGGAAAAATTGACGACATCTGGCGACTAAAAACCAACCATATGACTCTACAGAAAAGAATTCGTCGACAACCAACATTCAGACCCGAGAACACGGAGGAATCTCGGACGTAGCCTTGGTATCCCATTAGATACGCTAGCTCGGGAGCTGTGATGACAGATATGACGATATATAGACGACGATTTTGAAACAAGAAACGTCAAGGTGGCTGTCACACGAATGTTCGATTAGAATCAATATAACGACAGTGCACAACACTTGCCTACAGTTTGTGCAAAACAGCTACTACAGCTGTATATATATATCTGTCCCATCCGGATATAGGTGTACATGTTTATGTTTATAAACAAACTGTGTATGTTTTGTAGTCAGGTGTTGTTGCGGGGGCATGGGTTGTGGGGGGCCTAATCGTGTATTTGCGCCTAATCTTGTCAGCGCCAAATCGTGTAAAAAAATTGCACCTAATAACGTGTTGCGCCTAATCGTGTAGAATATTTGCGCTTAATGGTGGAACTGCGCCTAGTTGTGTACGAAATTTGCGCTTAATGGTGGAAATGCGCCTGATCGTGTACGGAATTTGCGCCTATTTGTGTAAATGCGCCTAATCGTGTGAGGAGGCTGCGTTTAATCATGCAACTGCTCCTAATCATATGAACCATCTTGCGCCTAATTCCGCGTTGCGCCTAATCGTGTAGAAAAATTGCTCCTAATTGTGGAAATGCGCCTATTCGTGTAAGAAATATGCGTCTAATCGTGAAAACGCGCTGATTCGTGTGAATCATTTTGCGCCTAATTATGCGTTGCGCCTAATCGTGTAGAAAATTTGCGTCTAACTGTGGATATGCGCTTAATCGTGTATAGAGACTGCGCCTAAACGTGCACAACGTGAAGACATACAGCGCGTAAACGTGTTCAACGCGCATAATCGTGTAATGATCGTGTAGTCATGAAAATGACCTGATATCATGATGTGCGGCTAGAATATAAACCCAAGCCAGACAGTTATTTATAGAATTGCTGTACCCACCCCCAATTCAAGTTTTTCGACTGTATATTTGTGAAAAGCTACTAAACCGCAAGAACAGTTCACGGATATCGGATATAATCTGTTCTAAAACCATTCTCTGATTCATCCTTTCATTTTTGGAGCTAATGCTGCAAAAGGACGTAAGAGCGTTGAAATGACCATGATGAAATGTTTCCAAAATCGGCCAATTTCAACCCATACAAAGTAATGAAAATGTAGATCTGGGTATTGTGTGTGAAACGAGATGTCCGCCACTGTTTTTGTGATCCTTATAGATAATTCTCGCGAGAGTTGCTGTGAGGTATTTGATATGCTCAACTTTGACTTTTCCAATTTTTTCCACCGATCGATGAAAATCCTGCACTTGAATTTGAATTCACTAATCAAAAGCCGAAACAGCCCACATTGGAATGGTGACCCACACAAGAGCCTGTCATATCTCGCAGCACCATCTGTATATTAAAGGGAGACAACTCAAGTAGTAGGAAAATGTTAAATTGCCTAGGAGTTTTGGGGCACTTGGGTGTGGGCGCGCCTGCGCAGTCGCGACTTCCGGTCACGTGACTGCCGGAAGACGTCACTGCCACCAAATATTTTTTCGATAAGTCAACCAGGGGTCCCGGTGGCAGTGACATCATACGGTGACGTCATCAGTGTGTATGTGTACGTGACTGCACGCCGGTGGAGGTGGATTACACAAACTGATGGCGTCATCCTGGAAAAGTTTGAGGGAACTCCCCTCATGGGAGTGACGTCATCAGTCCGTATAATGAGCTGTCATGTCTTGTAGCGCCACAATTTATGCTAAGGGGCGACAGCTCGATATATATATCCCGTAGAATGACTGTATCGCAGCACCACCTGTATACTAAGGGGAGACAACTCATCGTATGGCCAGCATTTGAAGCGTTGAAGCGCCCGCCCTTTAAGCGTTGAGTGGTTTTCGCCACACGCACTTGAAGCGTTCATTCGTTTTCGCCACTGGGCGTCGAAGGGTGTCTAGACGCCTCAACACCTCAGGAGGAATAGTGGACATGAAGTGGACCTGAAGCGCCGAAGCGCTTGGCGTCAATCGTGGCAGTTGTGTGCTGAGCTGGTGTTCATAGCGCTGTAGCGATCTATTTTTAGACCGGAGAAAATCTTGCGATCTGATTGATCCAATCAACAACCAATGAGAACAGCGGAATGCCTCCTGTCCAAACCTGTCTGGTGGGGCTGGACGCGCATGCGCAGTCATCCCATACTACTCTGGTGCCATTGCCTGGCTTCCATGCCCCTCAATCCACTGGTTCACCGTATCGCGCTCCACACCTCCCTATACGACACGTATTGTGCTTTCTATACTACTCTGCGCGTACGAGCTCGCCACACTGGTTCTCCATGTACCGCATGCGCATTCAATCGTGCGCTTGCGCAGTCCACCTCACTGCTCTAGGGATCCATTTGGTGAAACCACCATGCCGCTCCACCCGTTGGTTGTCTTTATAATGCGCCACACAGGATGACGTCTCCAGCGAAAACATCTCCAGACTTGTCAGAGGTAAGTCATACGTAGGTCAAAGGTCAAAGGTCCACCGGAAGTCAGCTGACAGGAAGTCCAAGGTCTGAGGTCAAAGTTCAACAGGAAGTCATGTGTCTCCTGTGCGTGCGCGCCCCCCACCGTGCGCCCCACGAATCTTAGGCAATTTCACTACTACTAACTCATCATTTAGCCTGTAGTTCTGAGGATGACAACTTATCATATGACCGGAAAGACGAATGTAACGCGGCACCATCTTCATACTAAGGGAAGACAACTGCTGCTATACAGGTAGCAGTGACCCGGTCGACCTCCGTACGATGAAATATCCGCACTTGATCCGCACATGATGCCTGCAATCCGCACTTGATCCGCACATGACGCCTGCAATCCACACTGGTTTCGAACATGACGCCCGCAAATCCGTACCTGATCCGCAGTATCATTTTCGCCGCTAGGCGTCAAATAGCGCTTGGATTCAGGTTCCAGATTCAGTGATGCAGGGCCCAGAAATAGAGGAAGAGGGGACCTGAAATGGCCCTGAATCGCTAAAGCGTTGAAGCATTTTTCAAGCCTCGCGTCCATCGTCGCGGTTGTTTGCTGGGCTCGTGTATGGTGTATTACTAAAACTGGAGAAATCCAGCTTCCTGATTAATCTGATATAAGGTCCTGATTGGTTGAACAGACATACTGCATTCTCCTTGGTCCACTCAAGTAATCACTCAGAACAGCAGGATGCAACATGTTCAGACTTGCAACATGTCCGGAAGGCTCCCATCTTATCCTCAGAAGTAACTTACAGATGCTGTCACCCTGGCTGACCAATGACCAATTACCAATAACCAACCTGCCCAGACTAGTCCAGTGAACTCTAGGACGAATGTCCAACTCAAGAGCTCTTGTTCAATGAAAACTCCATGTCTCTCACCCCACTGGTTCTCTGTGTCACTCTAGACCTGCCTACGATCCGATTTACACATTGCATACTAACTGCCCTAGTGGAAATGTCAGGCTCCGAGGCTTTCATTCAAGGAAAACCCCTTGACTCTCACTCTACTGGTTGTCTATGCCACGTTTCACACCTGCGCACTCGATCCTGCGTATGCTCAAGTTCACCTAACTACCCTGGCGAGAGATGACAATTTGTGAAACCACCTCCTGGTCTCTCACCCCATTGATTTTCCGTATCATCCTCCATTATGTCATGCACACAGCCCGTGACATTTGACCGACTTCCGCGAGCATTTTGAATGACCTTGGATACGTGGCCTACTTGTGACATCTGTGCAATCCCTGCGTATACGACCCGTGTTGGATTTTCTACACTACTCTGTTGAAGTGCGCATATGATAAGTAAACCTATACTACGCTAGTGGGAATGCCAGGCTCTAGTGCATCCGTTTAGTGCAACCCACACATCTCTCACCCCACTGGTTCTCCGTATCACACTCCACACTTCCCTATGCAACCGATTTGGACTTTATTCCTACGAAGTAGGCTACAGATCGCAAATTGTCCGGTAATGAGTGAGTCAGGCAGTCAGTCAGTCCATCCGAATCGTTTCGTCGGCAAAATAAGGAGAACCGTTGACATTAGAGCCTTGATTTTTGGCATGAACGTGCATTAGGGCATTGTTACCAGCAAGTTCTGAGCTGACCGATTTATAATTATTTTTATTATTATTTATTGATGGCTCAGCGAGTACACTGTCATGCCCATCGGCAACCCTTGGCTGTATGTTTCACTGTATATATAACACAGTACAAAATCTGGTGGGATATGCCACACGTAATTGTTTTTATGAAATAGGAAATGCTAATTTTCCATCATTTGTTAGTGCATTTATCTACACTGCTATTACCAATTTGCCAGCCTCAATACACACAATTCAGTATATTGTTATAGATATATGTAAACTGTGGCCTTTAACGTGTATCCTATTTCACATCCAAACATTTCATCACAGACCACATCAGGCCTCAAATTCAGGTCAAATTACTGGTGGTGAAATATCCTACATCAACCAATCAAGTCAGCCTGGTGCAATAACCCAGCAGAAGAAAGAAAGATGTGGTATCATCCTTCAGATTAGTCTGTGTGAGCAACAATGATAAAAGTTTACTGAGGGTGAAACAAAGCCATGACGGCATGTTTAAAGGGTCTTAATTTATTTTCTTTGGGTAGAATTTAACTAGATAAAGTAACTTTGATCAGGATGTGAAAATATGAGCACATACTTTGAGTTTTTATGGTACCTCTTGAATATTGACTATATATCACACTTGGATATAATTTAAACAAAAAATTACATGTGTAAACAAAATATGTCTAAATTTTTCTTGTCATTTCAAATCTTGATCCATTTTGATTCCTTGATTAGGGGATACAGAATCACTGCCACGGAGTGTGTTGGTGTGTCGCAGCAATGCAATTCCGATTCACACAACGAAGCTGAGGTGGTTTAACGTTTATCAATGAAGAAAATCACCGATCAACCGCCATAGAATATAATGTGAAACAAGAAAACCGGAATAGTACATTCATCAGATTGCCGATACACAAAATGTGTTATCTCATATATCTAGATAACAACGTGATGTAGAGACGCTATTTATTCGTCTTTGTACCGGTTATGCTCAGGAGAATGACATAGAATCATCATTATCTTGTGCAGAGAAGGTTTTCGTCTTGAGTTGAATTACCGTAAACTACATAAATGCTACCTTTCTACTATATTACTATATATAAAAATTTGTTGTATTGTTGGGAAAATAATGCGATTCAAAAAGTTGTTTTGATCCTGGACACTGAAAACCATTAAAGAGATGTAAATGTATTTTCACACGTAAAGCTTGAAATCTACTGAACTTTTTATTATTCAATCTGTTTCTTTTAGTTAAAAAATTGTAAAATTAAATCGGCGATCGTTATTCATTTTTGGAATGAAGGCGCATTAGGAGACTGTTACCAACAAGTTCTGAGCTAGCCTACTTTTGATGAAAATTTCTGGTGATTTTTGATGAAAATCACTGGCGATTCTGACTTGGGCGGTGCCCATCTTAATATAGTCAGGATTTCAACTGGGGGTGGGGATTTCCAAGAGTTCAGTTCGCGTTCGAGTCCTAATGCCTACTCTACTTCGTAGGTACTGTGACGTTAGTCACACTGCTCATGTATATACGGGGTCTCCATATAAGACTCCACACCTGCCAACACTACCCCAATTAGACTTTCTATACTACTCGTTGGTCGTGCTCTTGCGCAGTCGGCCCATACTACCCTATTGCGAATGCCGGTCTTCAAGGATCTCGTTTAGTGAAACTCCTATTTCTCTCATCCTGGTTCTCCTTATCACGCCCCACATCTGCCTATACGACCGCCTTGCTGGACTGATAGTGACGCCACCTTCCTCCTCCGCAGCCAACCTCCGCGACAAAGAGCTGATTTATGCTCACTATACCACTGAGATGGCTTCTTAGATTATCATACAAAATAAATTCTCTTCAGATGTCATATCTGCAATCGAAGCTCTCATAGTCAGGGAGAAAAAGTAGACAAATAAGCTCCCGTGGGAATTTCGTGCAGAAAGCAAACTATTCATATTAATGTCTTTTTTTCCTGTATATGGCGAGATTCTGCTGGTGGACGTTTCGTCCCCGAGGCCCGCCCCTGTACAGACCTTTTGGTCTTTGATATATGTTGGCATTTGTGGGAAGTTGATGCTGGGTCGACATCGGGCCTTACAGACTAGTCTTTTGTGTTAATTGCCGTCATTTACATCTGACGACGATACAGCTCACCAATCTCCAATGTACGAGTTGTCACAGCGAAACAGCTCACCAATTACCAGTATACGAGTTGTCAGAGCATTTCCATCATAGCTCTCTAGATTTGTATCTAATACCGCTTATGCCGGTGCTAGGGGCCGTGTGGTCATATCATCCAAGTTGCCACATGAACAGGTACAATAAAAGCGTACCTGAGATACAACACATATCACGAATCGTTAGATTCTTGTTATGTGCTTTAGAATAGGTTAACCAGAAGACTATTCTGTGAAGTCATGTGACACAGTCAGTATGTCGGCACCTCTTCCCACTTCCCTTATATGTGTTGTAATTCAGTGATGTCTAAAGTAACAGAAAACATGTGTTTCCATTGTAATTTTAGGGATGGAGTCCTACAATGACGTCATACATATGACGTAATATTCACAACATGACAAAGATGGAACTTTGTAGCCTTGCTCTGGATAAGCTTTATATGTATTCCTAATTTGAAGAAATTAACTACAGTTGGCTAATAAAAAAGATTATATATGTTTATGACAGTCAATCGATGCTCAAGATTCAACGTTCAGTAGACAGTCTTTGCCCGTAAAGAATGTTCGCGTCTACAGTGCACTTGACGCACAACACTAACGGAAAATAAACTTTCTCAAACCGATTGACTACATACATTAAAAAGAATAAACACCTATTTATTGATAGGATTTATGATGTATTTGACAGTCCATAGTTTTAGCGTCATAGTCGATTGCCGATTCAAATATTAATCAATCAAATGTTTCTTATTTCACCCCGTGAGAAGGCCGGATATTGAACGAGTCCGTCTATTTTACAGTGACCTGTATCCAGTCTTAATCCAGTATATCATCGTCCTTCTCGTCAGAAGACAAGTCACTGATTGTGTCTTCATCGCCACAGTTCTCACAAGAGTCGTCCGCAATCCCAAATCCGCACAAATCATGTTGTTTGACACGCATTTACATTGGCGCGTTGTGCACTTCTTCTGAGTGCAGCCACATTTGACGAGTTCCAAGATTGCTTCTGGTGCTGGAGACAGTGTACACATGATTGGTGAAATGAGTCCATCTTCAGCCTGTGTCCATCCATAATTTGTGACAGACGGCAAGACTTGATGTGGCTTATCGTCATGCCTCCAAATGATGGCTTGATAATGAGCACGCTGTATAGCTGGGATGAGAGCAGCCTTTGTTGGTGATAACTTTTCAGCTTGCCACTGCTTTTGTCGAAAGAGTAGCCACCCCAGGATCCCAACGTTGGTTATTGCAGACTTGGGAAGGTACAGCTGACAGACAAATCGCTCTAATGCTGCATAAATGTCATCCGAAATGTCGACAGTAGTTCCAAGACTTGTGAAGGCAGCAAGAACAGTTGGATCAGACTCCAAGAACGTTTTCCAACATGATTGTTTTCCCTTTCCGGCAAAAGAACCAGTGATATCAGCCCCAGAGATATTTTCTCTGGTCCGAGAGCCTCAATAACATCTTTGAGAGAGATGGAGCGCTTGTGTTTACCAGTTCCTGTCACAAAGAAGGTATCTGTTAATAACATGGTGTATCGTCTCAGCAACAGTACGAAAACATCGGTATCCGGTGAGAATACATTAATGAGGGATGCACCTCGCTTGATATCTTCAATGGCGTGCAAAATTATTTTCGTATCTACCTCTTCGTGAGAGCTAGCTGGAAAACGCAAGTCATCCGGCATACATTTGACATTCTGTCGTCAAGCTACTACAACATGCCATTCATTTTCCCTAGCGTGGGCAATAACTTTTCCAGCCAAGAAGACAGACAACTCATCCTTGGTTCGAGGATGGGACAGTAGCCGTTTCATTCCAGTGTGTTCAATCTTAGTGCTGTCGGTAATCTTGTAATGTACTGCAGATGTGCCTCCATGACGATGGTTTCGTGTGACTGTTTTCAGGGAGTTCTTGGTAGTGTAATCGTCGAATATTAGGTGCATTTCATGATATTGATTGTACTTTGTTACTAGTCGACCAATGAAATGACTGGCAAGATCAGATCAACTTCTGACAGAACTCGGTTTATCCAAGGCTTGTAACTCTGCCATTACATCAACATTTGCTACTTTCATTGCATCTTGTGGTGCTAGTAATGGTGGAACATCCAGTTCCAGATCATTAGAGCTTGAAGATTTTCAACAGGTTGCTCTTGGCAGGGCAGTGATGCCTGCTTCCATCAGCTGCAAACAAGGAACGTGGAACGACCGAGAACTCGTACTTGACGAGGTTCGTTTTCAAGTCTATATCTGGCCTACAGCGGGAGGCGATGAGCATCTGGGCAAGCAATCCTCGGCCTTCCTTCAGCTCCATAACTGTGTCCCGAACCTTGACCTCCACACGCTTTGATGCAGTCTTGAAAGTATGTAGCTGAACTTTCTTCATAGGAGCCGAAAGTTTCACAGAACACGCCTTCATCCTATCATCTATGTACTGCTTCAGATGTTTCTGTCCAATTTTGTCGTGTTTGCATACGTCTTCTGATATGGCATCTGCCATGACCGATTTTGTCATGAGGTTCACAAGATCTGACCCAGCGTATGAAAATGGGTTGGTGAAGTAATCAGCGTGGATGCAATGGACTTTGTGTATCTCAGCTGACGAGTTGTCACTGTTGTAGCCAGACTATGGTGATTGGTGGTTTTTGCAACATTGATGCCAGCTAGTTGTGCCTCCTGTGCGAGCTTGGCCAAATCAGGTGATGTCAAGAAGAAGCGAGTCCTTGCGTTTTCATTCAATGTGATGCAAACCAATCCGCCGGTAACCTTCATGCCACGGTTCAAGTGTTCAAGTCCATGGTCAGCTCCAATAACACAGAAAGGCACACGGGTTTTATTCACCACCCAGTTACCTTTATGGAATTCTGCCCACACGTCAGGGTCAGTTTCTCTGAGTGCTTTCCTTTCCGTCAGGTAAAGTGGGATCATCCTCGCATAATTCAGTTTGTCGTGGGCGAGGAAATATTTTGTGAATAGTTCCAGTGATGTCAGATGAAGTTTCCAATCGGCGGTGCGTACAACGCGAATGAAAAGAAGTACAAGCTGTACCATGTACATGTACTGTCCAGCGAACTTGAACACTGGACGGGACGTTTTTGGTGTCGAATTAGTCAAGTTTGCTAGTAATCTTCTCAGTTTCCAGTAATTTGATCATCCCATGATGAGCTTGTCGAACGTCCATGCGATTCTTTCTCTTCCATGCTTCATCTACCCTTTCTGTTTGGAGCTTGATGGCTTCTTTCACGTCTGGGTATATTCCTTGAAGAATGTGTATTCATAAAGGCTTAATAGCGCCTGCAGTGTCACTTTTGGTGCCGTTAATGCTCGTTAATGCTTCCCGTCCAAAATCTGTTTGATGGTCGCCGGACCATATATACCACTTTCAATCCAAATGTCATCCAAGCTACTGCATTCAATGTATGATCCTATTATTCTCGGCTGTGCCATAACAATGTGTAACTCTCCGGGGCGGAGAATCCATTTGTCCTGGCAATCTTTCTGGATAAATTCCAGCTGCTTTGCCGGAATATACAGTGCCATATCCAAGCTAATTATAGCTTTATGATTAGGTCCAAGTACGGTAGCATTGATCTGTTCAGCATTCTTCAGAACTGTTAGCAGTGTTGGCCAGTGATGTGCAGGAGCCGGAATAAGTGGTGGTGCTCCTACTTTGACGAGAGGTCTCTCATCGCTGAATTGTAAGCCGACCATGTTGTAATCTTGTCACTGAATATCATTTTAGATGTATTTCCAACACTAGTTTCTGCATTTTTGATTCCATGGTCTGATACTTGTAGGTTGGATGGTGCCCCTTTGTACTTAGGATGCAATGGGATGGGCGGCTTTGGATTCTCTCGTAGGTTTCACGTCCTCAGCTCAGTGAGATATTTGGGCAATTCGTAAACCTTCCGGCTGGATGTTGGAAAACTAATTTCGAATGGAGTTGTAACGTCCTCATCATACAGATGCTGGTATATGGCCATTGCTGTGTCGTGTAGCTTTCGCTTACCATCGGGGGTGTCTTCAGGAAAATTGTCGACACCAAAAAACGATGTCTCTTGGTAGATATGCCCCTCCATTCATCTCCATTCTTCTGACCACTTCCATAGCAATCTGGGTATCTAACCTGATAATCATGTTGTACTCAACCGAAGATCCAAACCCATGTAGAAGTTGAACCAGCTTTCGGCTTCGTGTAACCTGGTGCATAGCTAATCCTACAGCCAGAAGCCGAGGTATTTCACGGGGGTTGTGGAAGGACTTCGTCATTGTATTAGAGACTGGTTTTGGAGACAAAATTGCATACATGGCATTTTGTGTAA
The DNA here is from genome assembly GCA_036873755.1 of Hanleya hanleyi. Taxonomy (NCBI): domain Eukaryota; kingdom Metazoa; phylum Mollusca; class Polyplacophora; order Lepidopleurida; family Hanleyidae; genus Hanleya; species Hanleya hanleyi. The sequence continues at coordinate 7,212 of JAVTVY010057131.1, read as the reverse complement.
GTGTGCTTCTTCGTATTTACAAATGCTGATTTCTGTTCATGAGTGGTTTCAGAAGGTCCACGGCTATACCACTTCATGAAAATGATAATCTTTTTCGTGCATCTCATTCGCGCGAAGTATTGTCCCAGAAAATGTCCATTTTTTACAACTGAGTGCAGCTTTTCTGTGAATTTCGGCAGCACCAAATAGAACACGCATGTCTTCTTGTAAATTTGATGCACGCATTTCAACATCCGAAATGGCAGCATCTCCAGTAATCATCAATATCACACGTTCAGACTCCTTGACTTTCTTGGGCTTGCAAAATTGAACGTCGGGAATATTTTCTGTTATTAATCCCTTCAGTTTCTTCCTGACTGGAGCGACGCCATGCTGATAACATTGCCATCTTCAAGTCAACCTTCAAGAAGACTCGATTTCGGTAGCAATCAGTGACTCCACATCACCATCAACTTTCTGTACAGAAGCGAAGCGTTCACGGTGTAAACCATTGCTTACAAGTTGGTTCCAACAGTTTTTGTGATACATAACGTTAAGGGCACGTGCATCACCTGGGCTTATGGCTGCGCTCAATCGCACTTTCAATTTGTTGTCGGCACAAATGTTAACAGCAGCTTCAAGATTTTTACCTGCAGAAATTGTTTCAACTGTGTATAGGGATGTTCCTCTGTTGCCATCTTCATCACAGAAGAAACACTTGCTTGTGTCATATGGGAGACTTGGAACGTGTATATTTTGTATCGCTGGTATTGGACTCCTCGCTACTATGAGCACCCAGCTCGTGCTTTCTTTTCTCGTACCTGTTTTTCGATCGACGAATGTGCTCTTTGTATGTGGTTTGTTGGTAACATGTCCGATGCCACGTGCCTTTCCTTCTGAGCAAAGTTCCCGAGGTAACGTTTTCCAGTCTTCTATTTATTCCAGGGAAAGCTCCATCTCCATACAGTGATCACTCTTTTCCAGGACAGTCTGGTAGTTCGAAGGAGAAGTAACCAGATCCTGAGGGTTGACTTCCTGACAAATCAAGCACTTCGAAAAATCTGACTCAAGTCGGCACCTTTTCACTGTGGATACATCCAATTTGGCTATGCTATCTATATTGCCTGGAAAAGGAATATGGACAATTTATGCTGTCAGAGGGTCATGCTTCATCTAATCAAACAATATGTAAGTATAGACGTGACTGAGAACACGACCATGCATAAAATTGTAATTGGGGTATATGACCATAGAAAAAATTGGCGTCACATCTGTACCGTAGTATGTTCGGTGAGAGGAACCATATCATTTTGACAGTGTACAGCGCTATACCAAATCTTATGTACACAGATTTGTAGGTGATGGTAAGGGTTAGTAGCAGGTGAGTGAAAATAATAAACGAGGAATCGGAGTTCAATGTTAAAAGAAACACACAAAGAGCAATACAAATGGTGACAAAAAATAGGAGTGTGCTGATAATATGGGTAACATTCATAAATTGAGACAATTCTTGAGCTTCAGGGATGGGATGGTGGCATGGGCGACCCACAACCAAACCTGCGTATAGCATTATAAGCGTGTAACTGCTTAATCTTAATCTCATTTGGGACAGGTAAACGTTTTGCCTCAGCAAAAAGTCATTATACTGTTTTTTGTTGTTGTGCAATTAATGTACTGTATATCCCAATAATGTCACACGACATGAGCAAATATACAAATACCCTATATAATTACGTGATATAAGTGCTGCAAACGTATTAACCATACCACAGACATTTAGTCACAATAGGGGAAAGATCAATAAACATTGACGAATCGAGTAACTATCTTGATGACGTCATTATTTTCCTCGGCCAGAGTATCTGGAATGGAAACATGTATTTTATGTTAGCTAAATATGTTATGGACAGAAAAATATACATGGTTTGCTATCTGCACAAAAGTCCCACGGCATTACATATGCCCCCTGACTATTAGTTCACTGAAATCATGCTGATATCTTGCTGTAAGGCACAAACACATATATATATTCTGATTTCTTGAATTAACAGTGCTAAAGAGAATTACAACTAAAGCGATGTATGTCTTCACGTTGTGCACGTTTAGGCGCAGCCTCTATATACGATTAGGCGCATTCCCACAGTTAGACGCAAATTTTCTACACGATTAGGCGCAACGCATAATTAGGCGCAAAATGATTTCCACGAATAAGCGCGTTTCCACAATTAGAAGCAAATCTCCTACACGAATAGGCGCATTTCCACAATTAGGAGCAATTTTTCTACACGATTAGGCGCAACGCGGAATTAGGCGCAAGATGGTTCATATGATAGTAGTGTATAAAGCGTGAATGGAGTTAACTTTCACCCGGATGTAACTATGACGTCACAGGGGTCACTGAGGTCAAGTGTGGGACCAAGATGGCGGCATTGGCGGCCATGTTGTAATACAAGATGGCGGTGTACAAGATGGCGCCATTAGCGGCCATGTTGTAATACAAGATGGCGGTGTACAAGATGGCGGCATTGGCGGCCATGTTGTAATACAAGATGGCGGTGTACAAGATGGCGGCATTGGCGGCCATGTTGTAATACAAGATGGCGGTGTACAAGATGGCGGCATTGGCGGCCATGTTGTAATACAAGATGGCGGTGTACAAGATGGCGGCATTGGCGGCCATGTTGTAATACAAGATGGCGGTGTACAAGATGGCGGCATTGGCGGCCATGTTGTAATACAAGATGGCGGTGTACAAGATGGCGGCATTGGCGGCCATGTTGTAATACAAGATGGCGGTGTACAAGATGGCGGCATTGGCGGCCATGTTGTAATACAAGATGGCGGTGTACAAGATGGCGGCATTGGCGGCCATGTTGTAATACGGCCAAGATGGCGGCATTGGCGACCATGTACAAGATGGCGGTGTACAAGATGGCGGCATTGGCGGCCATGTTGTAATACAAGATGGCGGTGTACAAGATGGCGGCATTGGCGGCCATGTTGTACAAGATGGCGGCATTGGCGGGTGTAATACAAGATGGCGGTGTACAAGATGGCGGCATTGGCGGCCATGTTGTAATACAAGATGGCGGTGTACAAGATGGCGGCATTGGCGGCCATGTTGTACAAGATGGCGGTGTACAAGATTGGCGGCATTGGCGGCCATGCCATGTTGTACAAGATGACGGTGTACAACATGGCGGCTTGGCGGCCATGTTGTACAAGATGGTGGTCTACAAGATGGCGGCATTGGCGGCTATGTTGTAATACAAGATGGCGGTGTACAAGATGGCGGCATGAGAAAAACGTATAAAAAGAGGTGATTTTTAGTGGATTGGGTGTATTCATTGCACTACCTTGCGGAGCTCTCTGACTTACCTGACCTGCCTGCCTGCCTCACCAGCCTGCCTGCCTGCCTCACCAGCCTGCCTGCCTGCCTGCCTGCCTGACCAGCCAGCCCTGCCTGACCAGCCAGTCCTGCCTGACCAGCCAGCCTGCCTGACCAGCCTGCCTGCCTGCCTGACCAGCGTGTTTGGACGAGAGGAGGACAGAAAGCATGAGACGTGGAGAAGATTTTCCATGGGACCCAGCAGCACCTCCGGTTGAAGTCTTGCCTGAAGACGAGCGTGTGAGTGAGATTTATCAACGACACTGGGCTACCATACGCCATTGTTTTCACCGTGACCGTCGTCTATTGGACTTGTATAACTTTCGACTGCAGGACCTCACCTATTTGTCTACCTACGCTGAGAACATTTTCACAGACCAGGTCACAGCGTTCAAGTTGAATATGACATTCGGGTATATTTTACGGCACAAGGACACGGACCAGGTTCGGTATTATTATCCCAGCAATAATACCTATGTGTTTGACCAGCCGTTCACGGTGACGGATGCGATTTCCCTGGAGCCACTCCTCGACCAATTGACTACGTTGGATCCATTGGAATGGGCCCGGTTGCAACGCCCCAATACCCAATGGCTTGTGGAAATGGTCACCAACGTCACATTTTTCGTCACGAAAATGAGAGATCATCCTATCGGTGCTCCTGTACTACTCCCTCCTTGGCTGCTTCATCGACCCGGACTGTATGCATTAACGGGAGGGATCAAGGGGCCCTACAAAGACCGGAAATGTTTGTTTCGGTGTTTGGCCGTGCATGTGGACGAGTGTGACCCCAAGGCTTGTGACAGAGTGGCCAATGACTATTGGGAACAGTATTTAGAGCAGCAAGACTTGGATGAGCGGCACTTCCGTGGAGTCCCGTTCAAGAATTTGGATGACGTGGAAACACTGTTCAACATCAATATCTTTGTATACCGATTACGATGCGAGGAGGATACATTTGTGGCTGAATTGGTTCGTCGTTCAACAGAACGGTATGCTTCTACAATGAAAGTCAATGTTTTCGACTACAATGGCGTGAGTCATTTTTCGCTGATCTACAATATGAGCCAGTACGCTCAGTCTTACAGTTGCGCCCAATGCCATCGGGTGTTTCACCGTTCCCCCGACTTACACCGACACGAGAAGAGTTGTGACAACAGTGTGAAGCGAGTATATCCTGGTGGTGTGTATCATAATACGCCTACTATTTTCGAGGAACTGGCCGATGAGGGTCTCATCATACCGGAGGCGGACCGTTATTTTCCCTACCGGGCGTGTTATGATTTTGAGGCCTTGTTGGAGCCCATGGACCTGTTTTCAGCGAAAACGCAGTGGACGCAGCGCCATATTCCCCTCAGTGTCAGCATTTCCAGCAACGTACCTGGCTATGACGCTGCACCGGTCTGTTTCGTGTCTACCGGCGATTCCCATGAGTTGATCACCCGCATGATGGAGTATTTAGAGGAAGTCAGTGCGGCCAGTACGGAATGGTTGGTGTCCAAGTTCCAGGACATACTGGACCAACTGGACGATCGGATTCCTATACCGGGTGTATCGTTTAGTGATGATGAAGAGTCCGAGTCGGAGTCGGAGTCGCAGTCGGAGCCCATGCAGTTGCAGGATGTGCCTTTACCCAAACCGTATGCGGAGAAATTGAAAGCGCGCTTCCTACAATACCTAGGCCAGTTACCGGTGCTGGGTTTCAACTCGGAAGGAATTTCTCTACCCTTACTTGGCCCAGGCGAATACCATCAAGTCCGTCATCAAGAAGATCAATAATCATATGGCCCTCACTACCACATCACTCCATTTCCTGGATGTACGGAACTACTTAGCTCCTAATTATAGTTATGATCAGTGGGTGAAGGAGTATGACTGTGCACAAACCAAAGGGAGGTTCCCTTACACGTATATATCGACGCTCGACCGTTTGCAGGAAACACAGTTGCCACCCCGGGACGCCTTCTTTGACGATTTGAAGCAAGTGGAATGTCCGGAAGACACGTACCGGGAACTAGAGCAGGTATGGAACGACCAACACATGCAGACCTTGCGAGATTTCCTGATATGGTATAATAACCTAGATGTGGTTCCTTTCCTGGAAGCGGCTGAGAAAATGGTTCAACTGTTTCGTCGTGAGATGCACGTCGACATCTTCAAGGAGTGCTTGAGTTTACCGGGTGTGGCGCTTCGCCATCTTTTTCAAGCGTGTCCTACGTACTTCTCGCTGATACAGCAAAAAGATGCGGACATACATGATTGTCTAAAGCAGAACATTGTGGGTGGACCGAGTCTTATTTTTCACCGTTATCACGAGAAGGACGTCACTACTCTCCCCAGTGGAAAACCCTGTGCTAAGATCATCGGTTTCGATGCCAATGCCTTGTACCTGTGGTCTCTGGCCCAACCTATGCCCAGTGGACATTATACACGTTGGTTGGCGGAAGGGCGGCATTTTACACCGCAACGCGCTTCTTACAAGCATCTGGCTGACCAGTGGTTGGATTGGGAAGCCTATCGACGGGGAGTTACTATACGCCATCAGACCAACGCCACAGAGAAGCGCATAGGAGATCGTCGACTCCCCGTCGATGGGTTTGCCCTGGTGGGTAGGACACCGACCGTATTCTAATTTTACGGTTGCTATTGGCACGGCCACGGATGCCATTTCAGCGCTGGACGCTTCAACGACCGACGTGGAAAAACACCGGAAGAATTACGGGAAGAAGTGGTGGAGAACGGTGATTATGTGAAAGAGAGAGGTTACCATCTGATTGAAATGTGGGAGTGTGAATTTCACACCATGTGCCAGGCCCTGCCTCATTTACGGCGTTTCCTAAAAGAGCGCGAGTACCCGTTGAGTCGTCGCCGACTCCTGAGTCTACCACAGATGTTCGACGCCATTCGTTCTGGGGACCTCTACGGCTTTGTCGAATGTGATTTGCATGTTCCCGACACTCTCAAGCCTCTCTTCGCCCAGTGCCCGCCCATCTTTAAGAACACGCTGGTGGGTCGAGATGATATTGGAGACACCATGGGGGCCTATGCGGAGCAGCACGAGTGTTTGCCTCGACCTCGACGCATGTTGATTGGTAGTATGTGGGCAGAGAAAATCTTGCTGGGCACTCCGCTGCTGCAGTGGTACATGAGCCACGGTCTGGAAATTACGAAAATATATCAAGTGATACAGTACGTACCCCACGCCTGTTTTGCGGAGAATGCCGACATTGTGACGTCTGCCCGTCGTCAAGGGGACCAAGACCCGAGTAAGGCCATCATCGGTGAATCGTGGAAATTGACGGGCAATGGCTATTATGGGAAAACGGTCACCAACCAGGATAAGCACGTGAACGTGAACATTTGTACTACTGCCCAAGCCCGCAAAAAAGTGAATTCTCCTCTGTTTCGGTCCGTGGAGGTCATCGATGACGATACGTATGAAATCAGTTCAGCCAAGAAGACTATCCGGTACAACCTACCCCTGCAGATTGGATGTATGGTATACCAGGTGGCCAAGCTGAGGATGCTGCAGTTTCTCTATGATTTCATGGGTGTGTATTTTAATCCATCAGACTGGCAACTCATGGAGATGGATACGGACTCGGCCTACATGGCCGTCTCTAATGCAGATTGGGAGTCCCTGGTGAAACCGGAGTTACGGGCCCAGTATGAGGTGGAACGGGACCAGTGGTTACCTCGACGTGACCATTACCAGTATGATAAGCGTACGCCCGGGCTCTTCAAGCTGGAGTGGAGTGGGGATGCTATGATTGCTCTCTCCTCCAAGACGTATTACTTTTACGGTGGAGACGAAAATAAGTTTAGCTGCAAAGGGTGAACCGGCG
>JAVTVY010057130.1:0-28352 GCA_036873755.1 Hanleya hanleyi | reverse complement strand
GAGAGCATATATCGGGCATATTTACAGTAGGTGCAGTCAGTAGAAGGGAGATAATTACAGTTGGTTATAGGCAGATTCCGTGGTTATTTACAAGGATAATTAAACAATGGATGAGATCGCTACTGTCAGAAGTACAGTTTGTTGACGTTATGCGCAAGTCGACAGAGCGGCCGCCACTGCTAGAAGTAGAATTTGCTGACATTGTGTATGATTTTTAGACGCGCTATCCTGAACAGCGCTAGATCTTCATGCAATAGATTATACACTATTGTTCCCCCAATCATGATATGCAGTAGGTCCCGATCGGAAAGACATTGATATCGTCAATGTTAATAAATCTACACCGTCCGTCTGATCTTCCAAAGAATCACAGTGAAGCACTATATGTTCCAATACATCTCTGTACATTTTCCCCACATTTATGGCAGAGTTTCGTTTATCGTTTATTGTGATTTATTCCAGATTCAACCCTTCAAGATGTGTCTCAATTGAATTTCCTGATTGTGCTCGCTGGTGCAATTTAACAACCGTCATTTAATATCGTCGAATATGTCGAATGACGTCCTTTCATAATGAGTGTTTCATGAGTAATCTCTTGCGTTTTGTTCATTCATGGCAGGGGATGTGCATTTCCTTGTTATTTTATTCCCCTTTATACAATGTTGACTCCTGTTGAAATTCACGTTCACCAGCATTACGATATGATGCGACACCAGAAGACTTCCCATCCAGACTCCGAGGAGTCCGTTGTAGACACTGTTAATGTCCAAACGCCATGTCCAAATTGGACATTAACACGCAACGAGTGCGTGTTAATGTCCCACGTAGGACAATAAGGCGCCAGCATGAATGTTATCGTCCAAACGTTGGACATTAGCGGTCGATATGTATCACTTCGACTGTTAATGTTATTGTCCTAAAACAGTCTCGCCTCTGTTCCAAAATTTCATTGAGACCATTTAGCGCGCGCCTACAAGAAGTAATACATCGATTTCCTATAATGAGCATGTGCACAAAAGCAATGAAAAAACAACAAGACACGGCGAAATCGCTTTGCGAGAGTATTACCCGTGTTAATACATCCATCTTACACTACGAGAATCGATATGACCACAAGATATTGAATTAGTGAAAAAACGAACTACGGACTACGGAGTAGGCCAATGGACTGTTAATGAACACAAGAAAACATTTAAAAAACACCAAGACAGGGCGAAATCGCTTTGTGAGACTACAGCCCATGTTCATATATCCATCTTACACTGCGAGGAATCGATATGACCACAAGATATTGAATTAGTAAAAAAACGAACTACGGACTATGGACTGTTAGGACATTAAGACGCAACTTGTACATAGTGAAAAAAATTCAGTTGCAGGTCGACCGGCGGCGTCACGCCGACGTGTGCATGCTGTCTGGATTTTCCCTCTTGTATTCACTCTGACTCTAGTCGTTACATATAATGGGGCGTGTGCCTCTAAGTCTACCGCTCGAAAAAGTGTTTTCCCCAAAACTTCTCTTTCCGATGTAACGATTCCTGAATGAATCAAGAAAGATAAACGCCAGTACAATTAAAATCTTTGGCATCCGTGTACACTCCAGGTATAGGTTTCAATTTTTCCTATCGGCAACTGTTTAGCGCGCGAAATGTATATCCGTTGCGGCAAGTACTATCAAATTTGTGCAGATTGTTCGCCTTCGGTCAATGTATAGCTAATGTGTACATGTTTAAAGCACAGGAGAACAAACAGCACATACAGAGAACGAGCACCAAGGGAGTTACATTTATAAACACCAGAGAATGATACCCTTCGGTTTTAAGAGTGGAATTTGAAGATTTACAACAACAACAACAATCATCCTTTTGATGGAACACTGCCAACCGCCTTTATGTCTCAAGCTTAAGAAAACAAACAACATCTGGGGAGATATAGCGCCTCGTGATTTTTTTCATGCAGCACCAGTGACTAATACCCATCGGTGGATTTACAAATTACAGATAAGGAACAACAACAACACGGTTTGTCATTCTAGATTGAAGCAGACCTCGATTTCATCCCATCTCATGTTTCAGGGCGTTAACTAAGAGAATTATCATTAGCTTGCTCGAAAACATTGGCTGGAGGGGTCTGATTTACTTTCTACTGATTAATTCTGTTTTAATGATATCATATCCCCAGAATATATACCCGTTCATAATAGTTTAAAACATGGTGTATATTTTAGACTCTATCGATTTTATCATGTTTATAATCAGGGGTTATTTCAGTCAGTGTATGGCGACATTTTGTGTTGGGTGTTTATACTTCGTATATTTATAGAACGATATCGATTTAGTTAGGATATGGAATTATACAATACCATCGACATATAGTAAGAGTTGAAAGGGTATACCGTGAAATAAATCATTATTTAAGAACGGTCGAACTGCTTGTCGAAATATATAGTCTAATAGTATTCAATTTATATCTTACTTCGGAATGGTGAATTTAATGGAAAATACCACCGAACCTAAAGAATCGTCCGTAAGTATTACGATTTTATTACGTAGACTATATCTTACGTTGTGCACTGGAGTGCTATGCAGTGTTTTAATAGAAAAGTATATGAAGTTAGACACAATAGTTATTTATGGACAATGGCAAGCTGCTGAATGCTGGATCTAATTCTTAGTATTTAACTAATATGTGTATACTACGTAGAGCCACTGTGGTCGTATTTATATACTACAGTTCAGGCCAGCTGAAAGGTTAATTTTGGCACACCAACGGCGCGCAAACGAAGCATGCCAACACAAAGGTATAGTGCGCCAATGCCCATGATTATCGCCTGGCCATTGTTCTAACTCTGTTGAATGTAGTCCATCGACATGATTGAACACAGGCCGCGCGCTATCAGCAGGGTCAGACACTGGCTGGAATCGAGCTGCGGGAAAAGCCCGCTAGGGAGGTCTTTGTTAGCGAGCTCAGGAAAATCAGTTGGGAGTCCACGTGGCGTTAATCGGCACGAATGTCTGCATGTAATTCATACCTATTAAATAACATCAGGTGTATGAATTTGTGTTACTGGCGAACACGTCGACCTCGATCAAGCGTATTTGCATTCCATCTAAAAATTTGTGAAAGGAAATAGATTCAATATTTTTTTTAATCATAAACACCGCTTGCAAAATGGATTGTAATTTGTGCTTCGTCGGACACCTGCTTTCAAAGTTGACCCAGACTTGCGCGTATCAAGGAATAGCGTTTCTGGTATTAAAGTGTGGGTATTTGCTTATTGGAAGCTTCATCAATACGGCCGCTCCTCATACAGATACATGTATGCAAGTTCAAGTCATTCGTTTTTATATATTCAAAAATTCTTGCAAATTGTGTTAATTTTGACCATTCAAGAGTAAATGTCCGGGATTTTACTACCGGATTATGCAGTGTATAAATATTTAATCAGTGGGACAAGAACTGAGGAAACGAATTATGCAATACCCGTACCTTTTTTCTAGAAATCGGTTGATTAATTTGATTGAAGTCTGGTAATCCCTTTCTGCGGATTTGTCACCAATAAAACAGAACTCACTCCTCTGTGAAATAGATCAACCCTCATGAAATCTGGCGTCTACACACAACTCCGCTATCCAGACGAACTTTGGTACAAGTGTTGGATGCTGTCTGAACATGCTAAATATAGCCCCGCGCGACCAGTTTATCCCCACGTCGCTTTTCGCGGGAAAATGAGAACACGTGTTTGAAACAAACAACAAAGGGGAAAACAATGTGGAAGATGGCTAGCTACTGGCTGTCGAATCTGATGCTTATGTGGCACCATCATGTAGGCATTGTCTCGTAGTATATGTGTACCATGTTTGGTGGCTGTAAACCACTCACAATGACAGAACATCGGGAAAACAAATTTGGACGATAGCTAGCTACTGACTGTCGAATCCTTATGTGGTACCATCCTGTAGGTGTACATGTGGAACAAGTTTGGTGGGTCCAAACCACGTACAAGAGTGTCATCGGACGCTTTCTGCGACAGGCTAGCTACTGATTGTCGAATCAGACGCTTATATGGTACCACCATGTAGGTATTGTCTCGTGGTATATGTTCACCCCGGACAAGTTTGGTGGCTCCGTCGTATTTATATACTCAGAACATAGGGAAAAGACAATTTGGGCGATAGCTAGCTACTGAATGTCGAATTTCACGCTTACAGGGTATCATCGTGCAGGTGTAGTATATGTGTACCAAGTTTGGTGGCTCTAAACCACCTGGCAAGAGCATCAACGTACGCATATTTCAGGCCGGTATAGACAACTTATTATGCCGATTGTACTGATATGAACTATAATTGAAAGATACAAATACAAAAATATATATAAACATAAAGAATACATCAGTGTTTCGTTTGCTAGCAAGAAGATTATATCACGATACGTCAATCCAACACTGAAGTACTCTTCTACCACAAGTCACGATAGTCACACATTATTCCTTCATAGAGCTGTAATGGTGAAAGTTTATGTGGCTACATTTCATTGGTTGATTTAAAACTATTGTTAAAGAAAAAAAATGTTCACCCTCCGACTGCACGGAAAAAGAAAGAAGAATAAATTGACAAAGAATTGCTGTGGTTAAAGGAATAAATGGGGGACTGCCGTAAGAGAACAATATAGAGGCTTCTTTTTTGTATTGTGAATTAATTTTTACCCTAACCCTTTCGCGGTTTTATAGTTTTCGGCGGCATTGTTCTCAAGTAAAATAATCTAGTAGTTCAGATGTGACGTTTGAACTGATAACCAATGTCCGAATATTTCTCCTTCAAACGAAGAATAAAAGATCATTGTTGTGTTATTATTTCAGTGGGCTAAAGTTTCTGACATAATTGAGAGGACAATGGATGACTTTTCTGTAAAACTGGAACCTCTTGATCAAGCGACAGGATCATTGATGCAAGATGGGATAACGGACCAGCATTCTGCAAATGTGTGCATGGAAGATGGATATGTAATAGTGAAGACAGAACCAACAGCCCGGTATGAGGATGGAGAACATCAAGGTTGTCTTGGGCATGATCCATGTGAACAAGTACCGGTAAGCCGCGAAACACAGTTGTCTATTGAATTAAAACCAGATCCACAAAAGTAGCTCCCCATTCTTGTCACTTACGTAGATCTGGCCTCAACACCCTCATATCCATGTTCTCAGAACCCACCAATTACAGTTCGCTCATACTATTCAGCTTGTATCACTGACGTTCCTACTCTCCTTGTTCCACAGCCTCTCACCAAGGAACTTTTCCCCGGCTTTATTACCAGTCAGCATTCAATTCAAAATCTGAAACGAATGAAAAGTGTTTTTACGTTACTAATGTAGGCAGCTTGATCTCTTTATATACCCATGACGATAAAGCATGGTCTTATCAGCGGGATATTAACAACATTTACAGGGAATTATTTGTTTATTATTGAAGGTATCAGTGAACAAATGTTTGCAATCAATTGTCGAACCTTACTAAACAATGGGGAAAGTTATCCAAAAATCTGTTCACTCTTAACACAGAAAGTAATTAGAGCTGTTTTTCCGTCCGTTTATGTTAGTTTTGCCGTTAACCGCATAGGAACGCTTGAAAAGGGAGACAACTCATATTGTTTTAATTCACAGTTGATTGTGAACAAATAGTTCACTAGTTTCTTGCGTTTTTCGACACAGTTATCACTCATTAGATGTCATATACGCTGGGTAATTTATTACTGTTATCGATCTTGGCAGATTAGCGCCGTCATTTGATGGAAACAGTTAAAGGTGACTGGCCGAAAGACCTCTCACTCACTGAGAGAAAAGGTGGCGGATGCCCGGATGTTGGTTGCCGTGATAAACAAAGCCGACCAAGATTCTTCCGTAAGAGTTATATTCATTGGTCACCGGTGGTTGGCCTGTGCAGAGCGCCCCCTTACGGCCAAGAGGCGCGAAATATGCGATATGAATTAGCGGGGGAACAAGGAGAGTAGGGACGTCAGTGATACAAGCTATTTATCAGCGTACAATTACAGATCTTCTCCATTTATGGATGGATGTATTTCTAAAACGTCAAGCTTAGGCCACAACTACGTAGGAAAGATAGGTTGACCTCGTGAACAGAGATATCTCCCTGAATTGATCGATAGATCTAAATTATATTAATCTTAACAGAATATCATCGCGGTTTCCAGAGAATGAAACAATGATCCAATCAAGATAAAATATACGAGATGATTTTTACATATACCGTTCACTTGTTGTCCTCTTCCTAGACCAGACCTTGATCTGCCGAAGGCTCGGTCTTTAACACAGAACCCCGGTTCTTGTCCTCGGATCTTAAATCATCGACATGCAAGATAGGGAGTGTTATTTTCAGATCTGGTTTTAATTAGATGCGACAGCTTTTAGATACAGTTTTAAAGGCTCATGTTGGAGTATGCTACAAATGTTTTTTAAACTCACAAACTATATGTGATTATGCAAAGAAATTTTCGAAGATATATTCAATAACTGTCCTTATTGAAGTCGAAAGACGTGTTGATATAAAAATAAGGCTGATTTTTTTTCTATTTAATTTAGTCCTTTGTCAAGAAGTGTTCTGATGACGAGCAGTCACGTGTCGATGATTTCTCCTCTGGCAGACCTTTTCCTGTGGCCATGTATATGATAAACGTCAAGACAGCAGAGAAGACAAAACTGCTCAACGATTCCTTGAGATTCTGCAATCCAGAAACGGACAATAAAGGAAGAACGACACCTGAGAGAGTTCATACTTGTGAAAAGCCATACAAATGTTCGCTCTGTCTAAATAGCTTGTCACAGAAAGGAGATGTAGGAAACCATGAAATAACACACACTGGTGAAAAGTCATACAAATGCTCCTTCTGTCCATATAGCTTTTCACAGAAAGGAAACCTCAAGGATCATGAAAGAACACATACTGGTGAAAAGCCATATAAATGCGCAGTCTGTCTATATAGCTGTTCACATAAAGGAAGCCTAAAGGTACATGAAAGAATACATACTGGTGAACAGCCATATAAATGCTCAGTATGTCCATACAGCTGTTCACACAAAGGAAGTCTAAAGTTACATGAAAGAACACATACTGGTGAAAAGCCATATAAATGCGCAGTCTGTCCATATAGCTGTGCACGGAAAGGGAGCCTGAAGGATCATGAAAGGACACATACTGGTGAAAAGCCATATAAATGCTCACTCTGTCTATACAGCTGTTCACACAAAGGAAACCTGAAGGAACATGAAAGGACACATACTGGTGAAAAACCATATAAATGCGCAGTCTGTCCATATAGCTGTGCACGGAAAGGGAGCCTGAAGGATCATGAAAGGACACATACTGATGAAAAGCCATATAAATGCTCACTCTGTCCATACAGCTGTTCACACAAATGGAACCTAAAGAAACATGAAAGAATCCAACACTGGTGAATAGCCATATAAATGCTCACTCTGTCTATACAGCTGTTCACACAAAGGAAACAAAGGAACATGAAATGACACATACTGGTGAAAAACCATGTAAATGTTCACTCTGTCTATATAGTTCACATTTGTTCACATAAAGGAAGCCTAAATGTTCATGAAAGGAAACATACTGGTACAAAGCCATATAAATGTTCAGTCTGTCCATATAGCTGTTCACAAAAAGGAACATACAGCTGTTCAGCGAAAGGACACCTTAGGCGACATGAACGAACACATACTGGTGCAAAGCCATACAAACAAATGCTCACTCTGCCAATATAGCTGTTCACGGAAAGGTAACCTAAATGTACATGAAATGACACATACTGGTGCAAAGCCATATAAATGCTCACTCTGTCCATATAGCTCTTCACACAAATGGAACCTAAAGAAACATGAAAGAAACCACACTGATGAAAAACCATATAACTGCTGAATCTGTCCATATAGCTGTTCGCAGAAAGAGAACCATGCTTGTGAATAGATAAAGATAAGACGCCTACAGGCACACAAAATAACACATAATAGTGAAAAGCCACAGAAATGAGACTTGCATAGTGTGCGTTCTTGCTTTCTCGTATTAATTTTATTATGGATTGTTTAACGGCGAAATATTATTCTGGTTCAAGGAGTCTTAAGATCATATGTAAAAAATGCATGCTGAAATACATACAAAAATGCCAAAAACGAAGGTAAAGTCCAATGTTCAATGTCAAACACCGTAATATTAGGTACATGTGTGTACGGAGCAGACTTTCACTATCAACATGTGGGCCTAAAGAGAACATGCCACAATATTACGCACATGTAACGGTATTCACCAGTGGACATTTTGGAGAAGCGCAAGGGCGTAGTTGAGAGATTGAGGGGCTTCATCGCATCCATATAGGGCGTGTAGGGTCTCCTATTGAAGCTCTTGTGGTGCAGTCCGCGACTTCAGGGATGCCCATGTCATCAGTGACATCATTGATGACGCCATCAATAGGAGTAGTAGCGAAAACGGGCATTTTGGGGGTGGACGGGGGTGTGTTTGAGTGATTGAGCCGAATGGGTCGTGTGAGGCGTCATGGTGAAGCACTCGTAGAGGAGCGTCAGACAGGACTGCTGGGGAGTGGAAGTAGAGGCTATTGTGCGCTTGGGTAGACAGGGAATTGTTGGAAAAGCACATGGGAATGGCCGTTTTAGCCTGGAGATGCAATACTTTTGGTTTGAATGGGGTGCCATAGTGAACCACTCGTGGAGGAGCCTCCATCTGGACTGGTGGGTCGTGGAAGTATAGGCTATGGCGCGTATGCGCAGTGGTAAAAGTTCATGGGAACGGACATTTTGATGTCGAGATGACCCACTTTTGGTTCGAATGGGTCGTATGGGGAATGCTGAATATAACTGGATTGATGATTCATGAGAATATGCTCCCTGGCTTAATGCTGTATTTTTGAGGCATTTATAGGGAAAATTTCCTCTTGTCATCAGAATATGTATGACATCTCAGCCAAAAACCAAACTTCATACTTTCAAAGTTTGAGGTGACATATTTTTTGTTTCAAGAGAAAATCCTCCCTATAAATGTCCAGGGTGCACCTTTTGATGAAATATAAACTCATGTTTATGCAACTGACAATCGTAATTGTTTCCAGGCTGATATACATATTCTTCAAACAAAATATTGTTTTTATTCATTTTTGTTGCCACATATGTACGAAACACAATGATGTTTACATTCACATAACATTACATAAACGCATACTTCTTTCCATATATATACACAGACATTCAATATGAATAAAAAATTAGAATTTCGAAAATGACTATTAAACCATATCGGCTCATTATATATATGTACGTATATATGTATTCATTGAGGTTTGTACGCAGTACCAAGCCTCGAATGTATCTTTCCAAAAAGGATTATCAATATTACGTATTAGTACAAGTAGTAGTATAGGCGTGTTACAGGTCCCAGCCTCCCAAAAATACACATAGCCTCCCAAATAGCCTCCGAGCGCTGTCATACGTCATTAACGATTTTTTATTTGTATAAATTATTGTGTCTGGATATTAATAAATTATATACGTTATAATTTTACCTGAATATATATATTAAAGATCTACATATGGTATTATAAATAAATCTTCCGAATTTATACGTTAATCGTTTAAATAGTCTATATTTTAGGTTTCATTCCGCTTTTACAAAAAGGTGTTATTTCGATATATATTTTTATACGGGTTCATAGCAATAAAGTCTCCGAATCTATACGTTAAGGATTTAAAAACATATATTAGGTTACACGAAAAGCGTTATTGTAACTGGTATATAGCGACATTTTGTGTTGGATAATACACCGTACATTTGGTACGGCAAATATCGATTATAATTTCGCTGTATAGGAAGCGGTCATGATACATAATTGTATTGATTTTAATACCTGTCAATGCGAAGGGGTGTGTGTGTTGTGGTAACGGGTGTGGTCGAATAACAGAAATCACTCGGTCTGAATATAAACGTGTTTCAATTATAACTCGCAGAACTCGATTGCAATTAGCATATGATCATATTGGGGGTTCGAATATTTATATGTACAGACCAATATCGCTTTAATTAGGGCAATTATACAATCACCGTATAGCGGGGGGTTGAAAGGGTATACCGTGAAACAAATCATTATTTGAGAATCGTTGGTCGAAATATATATATCTCTAATAGAATTCAACTTATAGCTTACTTCGGAATGGCGAATTTACTGAAAAATATCATCGAACCTAGTGAATCGTCCGTAAGTATTGTAATTTTATCGCGATCTACTCGCGGATAATACCGACTTTGTCGATATAACGATGTACATAGCGAACGGTGTTGTAAATGTTCGATTATAACTGATTTGAATACAAGGGCTACTCACTTTTAATATTTCAACTCTATATTTTTTATAGGCTAACAACTCGACGTGGGTCGGATTCGTACGAGAAAATGCGGACATTTTAGGTAGTTCCGGTTGGCCCAGTTTGGAGACTGTATTCGCCATAGATGGGGTCGTTGAAACACGACCCGTTTATAATGACGATGATTGGAATGTGGGTATAAGAAGTCCAACGACCATTCTCCTAAATAATTCCCCTTCACTTCCGAAGATTAAAACACGTAAATGTGTAGAGGGGTTGTCCCGTTTATTCGCGCCCCGAGTTTGCAAAAGCTGTAATCAGCCATTAAGCGTCGAAGTTTGCGGAAAATGTCGCGTTAGTTTATGCCGAGATTGCGCGGGTTTTGCCCGACAGGTGTCATTCGGGGTGTTTATGTGTCCGAGTTGTTGTAGTTGTGAGTTTTGTGGTTATTGGGGAATGAAACTTTCCAAATAATCAAAAAATGGTGATAACGATTCCTTGTTAGGTCTCCAAAAAGTACTTGATAGGGAATAGATTGTACGTTAAAGTACCTGATAAGGATACATTCGTGCACACACACACACACACATACACACATTGCGCATTGCACCACAAGGTGAATAGGGCTCGAAATGCGCTTTTACACTACTAATCCATCCTTCACTGCCCCAAAATGCCGACTTTGGCTTCTACTCGTAATGATGACGTCACCGATGACGTCAGAGATGAGGGTACTGGTCATTTCGTACCCAAACCACTTCGTACCCAGTCGTTTTCGTACCCTAACCTTTTCGTACCCTAGCCTTTTCGTACCATATACAATAAAACCTTTTCAGACTCAAGTGTATTCGTATTAAACATTGTGAACATGATAACTGAATATATAAATTAAAAAAAATATATACTGTTGGAGATGAATTTCCAACTAAAAATACTTTGTTTATACGACCGATACTACGGGAGAGTCGACTTCGTTCGTCCGCTCAGGGAGTGAATACTGTTCACTTTGGTGTTCACGGACATAAGATCTAAGACTTGTAAGCTGATTAAAAGTTCTTGAATCTTTCCAACAAGAACAGAAGGAGGCTGAAAATGAAGCATGTTTTCTTGTGTCGTTTCTCGCCTACAGAAGGCACTCTGCTGCCGGTATGACAAGTTGAGTCGTCGATGCAGTAGTCTTCGTAAGTTATGCGTATTTTTTGTCTAATATTTCTTAATTAGTTACGCATAATTTCTACAATCATTATGCAGACATTCAGCTGTCTGGTAATATATAATATGGTACGAAAACGTTTGGGTACGAAAACGTCTGGGTACGAAAAGGTTAGGGTACGAAAACGACTGGGTACGAAACGGTTAGGGTCGATTCGGTTTGGGTACGAAATGACATGTACCCGAATTACCTCAGCTATCAGATAGTACATTCTTACTTTCGTTTTGACAACAGAACCACATATCTCGAGATCTATTGATAGACACGCATGTAAACAGTAATTTCTGAACTAGTTTATCATCAAAACTATCAAATCAACTCATAGATATTTACGTAGGGTACATGTATACACAATTAGCACAAAGCTAGTTTACATCGTGGCCCTGCTTAAGACATATATACATATTTAGTAAAAACGGTTAGCATGATCAATAAAAATTATGCAGTAATGAATACTAAGAACTGATAATATACTGACCACCTTGGGTCCTCTAGACTTCTCAAACTTCAACAGAATAGCAGAAACACACACACGACCGATGACAATCACATTCAGACTCAGAAAACGTGGGCGGATTTTCGGTGACCACAAAACCACGTGCTATATCAAATGTGGGTGCAGTCCAGAGTTTCTCTTACTCGGTGGTAAAGTTACAGTATAAATGCTAATGGCAGCATTGACATGAAGAATCGTATGATTCTCGAATATTTCTTTCGACGGTTCGTGAATCTCATAGGAACTTGAGCTTGGCTTGGGCTTTGGTCAACAATCTACCTATATTGGAATTCGAAAGGTGGGTCATTTTAGATGAATTATCGTTAATCTGGGTAAATCCCTGAGAAGGTCAATGCGAATGAAAAGCGATTTTTTTTTCTCAAAAAACTGTCGATGGAAATATTTTCAAATTTAAAAAAGAAAATTGCCAATTTTTTTTCCTTAAAAGCAGCTTCCGGTCGCTTCAAAAGTATCATGTGAACACCTCTTGCCGCAAATACACGATACATCGCCCGGCTAGAACTGTTCCGTGGAATTCTAATGACCTTGTTGGATGATGGGTTAATATGTATTGTATTTACATAAGGATTAAATGAATTTCCCCAATATGCGACACCGACGTACAGGAACATTACTTTTCTATCTTGCATACTAGTCCCCGAAAGGCACAAGAAAATGTTCCTCTCGCGTGCATTCATGAAACGCCCTTAGCGGCATTTTCTTGAGAGGTAAGATTAGATTTTCAGAAAAACTGATTTGCCATTGGCACTTATAATCAACCAACTCTGTTGGCAACTGTCTGGCTTGTTTACGGTTGACTCTACACCTTCATGACACAATACGTCGAGCTTAAACCCACTCACTTTGGAGAAGAAAAACTGAGCTCAACAACAACAACAACGTTCTAAAACTACTGACCAGCTGCCATACGGTGGCAATTATACAGGTCCGACACGAGACGTGGACGGCGAAGATCTTGGGTTAAATTGAACATAATTAAATTTGCCTGTACTCGCATCCTCTTTGCACCGAGATCTATGGGTTTGTTAGTTTCGGGTGACATCCCTGCCTCCTAAATACCCTGACCCAAGCCACAGAGAATACATATCCGAGCAGCCTTGTCGTTTATAAACGTAACGGGTGTTCACACTTATTCTCCTGTAGCTCCCTAGCCCCAGGTTAAGCGGAATTAGACTCAAGTATTGTATCGCCATAGATCTTGCACGTTACGCTCGTATTTAGCTATCAGCATGCGATATGTATAGCCAAATTTGATAAACTTCGAGATGATAAAGCCCAGTTTTACAGGTTTCAACCAAAACATGTCCTGAAGAAATTCTTCAAACTAAACAACTACATGTACATTTTCATAATGAAGATCGGTGTACTTCCCTCAGTCTCGGAATGAAGTCCTATGCAATCTAAGTAGGTCTGCAGTGTTTTTGGCGCCAGAGTTCAGAGGATTGTTGAGCTATCTGTGGTCGGCTATTTTAAATGAGAAGCACACACTGTATACAAATTTCAATATTAAATTACTGTTAGTGACCAAAACACAGACGGCTACTTCAAATGCTCCCTTTGTCCCTGTGAATCTTTGCTAAAAAGGACACCTACAATGTCTAAACTTATATTAAGTTTCTGTGTGTTAAATAAAAGATGCGTTTTCTGAAAACGAACATCCATGATTTTCGGAATGAAGATAAGAGCGTTAAGTAAGGCTGCGTTTGGTGAACTTTTCTCAACATGAACATGTACAGTAATTGAATCAACGTCCCATAAAGTATGTCAACTAAGGTTGATTGTGGCTTGAGGAATTTACCCAAAACGTGTATTATTCCGGAATGATTCTTTGAACAGGGCTGTAACTAATGCAAACTACGTAATTTGAGGAATGTACCTCAAAAAGAATAGTTACCTGTGTGGGGGAAAGCTATATGTATGTGGGTGAGGTAGAGCGGGGGCATGCTCCGTTTTTAGAAAAATTTCTCAAACTGAGCATCTACCGCTTCAGAATTAATGTCTATGCACGTGGATTTGAAAGTTTAGTCATGGTACCAGTTTTTGGAATTGAGATTATCATAAAAGAACAAGCAAGTTAATGTAAGCAGGCAGATAGATGGAGAGACAAATATGTACCACTAAAAAAAACAATCGGCTATTTGCCCATACAAGCGTCTAGCTCGGTCATTCAATTTTCAGCCGTCGTTCATTTAGGAATTTCTACGTTCATAATCCAGACCTAATTCATATAACAGCTTAGCATCAAATTGAGAGAATAAATCTTAGTACACATAAAACTAGGCTAATGTCCTTCAAGAGAGAAGCGGTCAACAGTCTGATATAACTCTAATGTGATCACAATTGACAACCCGGAACTGAAGGCATATCACGAGAACAGTGTCATGGTATTGTAGACACTGTAGGTAGTTCTAGAATAATAGCGCCATCTACACGTAGGCGTGTATACATACCGTTTTGTGGGTTAATCACCTCGATCTTTCTAGAAGATTATTATAAATTGCATCTAGGCCAGATGATGACGAAATGCATATTCGAGTGGCTTCTTGATTTGGTAGAATGTACTGGAATGCCACGTAGAGTATAAATAGCCAGACGTTCAGTGATTGAGGAGGGATTTTAACTGGCTTCCATGTGGGTGCATTAGATTGTGCTACTGGATATTACCTTAGCCTGAGATTACTGACTGCTGGATTGTATATTCCTGTGAACTGACTCTTGGCGCTGTATTATATACGTGATTGAACTGACGGAAACTGGACAACAGCTGAGCGGTGGGGACTAAAAATGAAAATACAGGAACGCGATTTCTGCGCGTCGGCATGGAGTGCATAGAGATTTGCACGTTAGTACGGACTGTGATAGATACACTGCTATAGCATTGAACAGTAAGACTGTAATTCATATTTGTTTGTTAAGTTGACCTTACTTAATTTGTATATGATTTTAGTATTGTAAATAAATATTTGATTGTTAATCCTTGACACCACCAAATTTTTCTGTTGCGTTTTTCTGTTATCGTTTATGACGTAACAACAGTATCTACCCATGATATTCTGTTCGGTGGGAACCGTTATGCAAATAAACTCAGAAGTATCCCCAGTATTATAGGCTATATGTCTCGGGCTGTCAGCGCGTAATTGATTAGATACTTCAGTAATAGTTTAGAACGTTAGTTGTTTGAGTGGGGGGTGGGTGCATTTTTGTGGAGATTTGAGAAAAAAATTGTAGTTTCACGAACGTAATAGCTGGGCGTGACGAGACTACTCATATGGGTGTATAATGTATATAATAATGTATAATAATGTATTTCCATAATGTATATTCAAACATTATCGGTACTTACCATTTTATTGTTCATGTGAAAATACATTCCTGTACGAAGAAAACAATTTAAAGACAAATTTTAAAAGTAACATTATCTATGATTTATAAATCGCGTCTGACAACCCCTAATAATCTGTCTGGCTGATCGACTCACAACAGAGTGTCTAATTGTAATATTGAAGGGTCAATATACATGTAGCTACATCTCGTTGAATATCCCCACGACATGGCGATTGCTATGTGACCTTGACCTTGAAGGATGAATCGCCGAATGCTGATCCTGGACAAGTATTACGCAATAAATGACAAATTACATGCATCAACTGGCTTCTATAACACCTGACAGATGATATAATTGCCTTCGTCAACTGGTTTCTCTATCATACGGCAGGTGATATAATTACCTTCTTCCACTGGCGTATGTATCATTTGACAGATGACATGTTCAGTGCAACGGGTGACCAATCCCATTGTGAGCGTCATTAGCGGCGGGTAAATGCATAATTATCTTCTTTGAAGCTCTCGGACAGTTCGCAATCTGATCTGTTTATATCAGGTATGAAATAATATGTTCAAAGCGGATCGAGAGGTCGTCAACTTTTAGCGCAATTTTATTTTTAATGTACACCAATGATGGATTGAAAAAAACACACGAATGAAGTGGATCAAGGGAATGTGACGTTAGATAAAATTTCTAGATTTATGTTATTATTTGCTGACGACACTGTTTTGTTCTCTGGTTTGAATAATTACTGCCTGAAATGGGATATCGCTGTCAACATAGAACATATTATGTATCTTTAAAACACGATGACATGTTGTAATCACTTAGAAAATGCACGGGTGTAATGCCGTTAAACAGGACAAAAATATTAAAGGAATAACAATAGAAAACACAGAAATAAAAATTCAGCAATATGCTGATGATACTACAATGATTCTCGACGGCTGGAGGGAATCTCTTGAAGCAGCCATGGGTCTCCTGAATAAGTTCTCTTCTTCATCTGGATTATACCTCAACGAAGATAAGTCAATCGCAGTGTGGATAGGCCAGAAAAAGGGTAGTACTGTCAAACTGTGTCCTCATTACAGGATAAACTGGGATCCAGGAGGATTTAAGCTACTTGGTATCTGGTTTTACCCCAACATGATTGATACTGTTGAAAGAAATTATAACGAGAAAATGACCTCTATCAAGAAAATTTTAGGAAGCTGGTTCAGAAGAAATCTGACCCCTATAGGCAAAATTACAGTTATTAAAACACATGTTCTTCCGCTTTTAGTACACCTATTTACAGTCCTACCAAATCCTGATACAACTTTTATTTCAAATCTGGAAAAAAGCCTTTTTTCCAGTTCATATGGAACGGTAAGCAAGACAAAATAAAACGAAAAACAATCATTATGTCTAAAACAGAAGGTGGATTGGCTATGATAAATTGTCAAGCCTTTGCATCATATCTGAAGGTGAAGTGGGTAAAGAGAGTAGTGGAGGACGACGGCGTTTTTGGGACATTGGTAAAAAACATATTGCGGCCTGCTGGTCATGATGTTTGGTGTTTAGATTCTGCAAGCATATATGCAGTTCAAAAACAAATAAAAAACCCGTTCTGGTGTGACACACTCAGATCATGAGCAGAATGTGTGGACTATTGTGAAGCAAAAGACAAGAACTACAACAATCTTCTGTTTGACCTTGTTCCGATATCAGAGTGGAATGATATACGCCGATGGGTGGATGTGGGTGCATCCTATATTACTGATCTCTTGAATGAGGATGGTACACGTTTTTTAAAATTCAATGAATTTCAGACTAAATTTGGAATCAAACCTATCTATTTCATCCTTCATTGTGCAATAATTCACAATATATCGAATGAAAAACGTAGAAATATAAAAAACGGTACTTTTATCAAAAATATTAGGAATCAACGAGAAGTATTCAGACGATTAATGAATCAAACATGCTTAAAATTTATTTACAGTATACTTATTAAAAAGACTGAAATCAAACCGCAACGAAATCAGGAGAAATGGGAAGATGAACTAAATTCAAAAGAATTGCCTTGGACTTCGATATACAGCTGTATTTATAGTACCTCAATGGACACCACCCAACAATACTTTCAATACCAAATCATTCACAGAATACTTGTAACCAATTCTCTTTTAAAATTATGGGGTAAAACCGATACCGATATGTGTACCTTCTGTAACCAAGAGAAAGAAAGTATCCTGCATTTGTTTTATGAATGTATTTATTCGAAAGCAATTTGGAGCAATCTTCATACATGGTCAAATGAAGTAGAAATTCAAATGAAGGAGCCGTCCGGATCCCAAGTAATCCTGGGTAATACAGGTTCTGTTCTTAAAGATCACCTGCTGTTACTTGGTAAACAATATATATACAGATGTAGATATTACAATCTGAAGCCTGCTTTCGATGGTTTAAGGGACACTGTGATCAGAACAAGAGATATTGAGAGGTATATCTATACAAAAAATAAGAATATCTCTATCTTCGCTCAGAAGTGGGGTCCCCTGGCGTAACCACTAAGCAGTATTAACCTTTTTGATATCTTATGAATAATTGACTTAATAAATCTTTTTCTTTTATTTTTATCAGTTCGGTGGAGATAGCGTATGGTAAAAAGTTGTTTCTTCCAAAATTTGTTTATTTGTGTTTGTGGAAGCAGCGGCACGTGTGTGTGTTTCTGTGTGTTTGTTGTCCTGTCAGCATGAAAAATGTTCTAGTTAAACTTTTCTATGTATATATATGTGTTTGTCTGGCTCTGGAACAGAAATTCCGCACGAACATGTGTATTGAAAAAATCCTAAACCCTCGACCATGTGGGCGTGTAAGGATATGTAAAATCGTGGTCATTGTAAATAAATGCCCAGTGGCCTGTTCCAGTCCAACTACTATGAGATAGGCCAGCACTAAACTGTTAAAAGAAACCTCAGGGATACACTATTGATGCCTTACAATGACATCTTAATGGATGGAGCTCGTTAAATAAAGGTTTAAGGTAAGACTTTGTAAATATATTCAAAATCCTAATTGTTTGGATATCATGATTTGATTATTCTTCTAGTTATGTTTCCAGTTTGTCTGATCAAGATGTTATGACTGGAGAGATCTCTGATTTATTGCTTTCTGTGTTAATTGTGGGGCTGTGCAATAGCTAGTGTCACTCCTTCATACTGTATATAATGTTGTACAAGGGGCTGCAGTGATGGAGTGCTAGAGACTGAATTTCCTCCATGTGATATCTAATACAGGTCTATGGATGGATGGATGGATGGATGGATGTACTTGGGCACTCCATCGCACCGCGATGGGCACAGGTCGTGCGAACACGCCGTGCAACCCGTTTCCCCCAACCCGCCCTACACACGATCCCTCTTAACAGTGTCACATAGATACTGTTTAATCCCCACATTCCTATTACACAATATACCTTCACTTAATTCCCATAACTACAAACAATCAATGGCATCAAGTACAGCAATCAAAATGTGTTGTTAATCTATTATAGTGTATAGGACCATAGCAAGTGACGAATACTCACAATCAGGCCCCATATTCATCCATTTAAAATGTCGGGGAAAATAATGAGAGAACTGAATATGTAAGTGTCTTCCACAAATGTACTTTTATTACTACATGTAGACTGTACATGTACAAGGATTTCTTACACATATTTTCATAACACTGTTAGTATATTTTACATATGAAAACTATTGTTGCAAATAAATAACTTTATGCTCAAAAAAAAAAAAAAAAAAAAAAAAACCTTCGTTTTCTTTATTTGTAATTTGAACTTTCCTCGTTAATTCAATCCCGGGAACACCTTCAGCGTAACATGAACAGATTTAGCGCTTTTGTGGTAACACCATTGTCAAAATAATTGAAATATCGCCTTTCATTGCAAGCGGGAGCAGGCTGTACCGTCATAGATTGCCATATTTGGTGTATTTGGATGTACGCCTGTTGAAAGTTATCCTGTCCGGCGTCTTCGATTACCGCATCATAGCTATTAATACGATTCCAGGTGATAGGTTCTTCCTCACTGCCCTGGGATGTAGGATGACTATCTAAGATCAAACTCTCCGTATCAGTAGATAGTCTCTCAGTAGTCTCTGTTTCTGTATCAATCAGTGGACGTATAAGCCATGTTGAGGATTGAACGTCGACTGTGCGTGTTTTGGTAATACACTTGCTTTTATAGACATTTATTTAACGCTTCAACGCCCTGGTGAATTAGCTCAGAAGCTCTGATTTTCATGGAATTGACACTAATTCATCGAAATGCGATGACGTTCGTCATCGTCCGTCGTTACGCCTTAACGCTCGTCTCAACGCTCTATCTTAACGCCTTTACGCCTTTCAATGACGCGTTCAAACAATGTTTCATTTGTGCTATTGCTATGACATACGCCGCTTTTCAGTTCATGCCGAGTTTTTCAACATCGACGCTGTTCTTTCGATTGGACCGGGTCCTTGTCCTGCAATTTTATATGGGTCACTAGGTCGGCATACTGCTGACGTAAAGCCCGTCGTCGCCTGAGTGCCAATGTGTCATGGGTTAAACATGCGGCTTCCTCTTCGTGGTGAAACTTTTTTCTGTGGCCACCAACGTCTCGCTCATCTCGGCGTCCATACTTTCTTTGAACAAATGCTTCCATAGCCTTGAGTTCACATTGTGTTCATTCCGTTGTACGGGTTTGGGATGGTCCCTCACGGTTGGGTGATATTCCGCGACTAATGGTATGAAGGGGACCCGCTGTATGGGGGGTGGGTTGCTGTTGCTGGACGGGTGCTGCCAGGTGTGGACTCGGTGGATCGTGTACGGATATATATGGTGACCCCTAGCCGGGTGACAGGTGGGTCATCAACCGACAGTCTTTGGAGGTATGAGCTTTTAAGTCTACGAACAGGTAACCATACGGACGACTTCTCGCGCCTTGAAACGCCTGCATGAAATGGTCGATGGCCTGAGGATAAACTCGACTACCAAGAACACGGACTTGTGCTGTATCGATGGGATTGGAGAACAACACAACGTATTGGCAGTTCAAGGCAATATCTCCAGACGCCTTCTCTTGAGGAAAGAGATTCTGGGTCAAATGGATGACGGACAGATTGCGAAGATGGGATTCTTTGGTAAACGAGCCGACAACGTGATAATGGTCCTTGGCCGCAGTCATCAGATCATCTAACACTACCACGTTGGTCTGCTCGGGGTCAAAGAAATACGCTTGATCGATATCGTGAGGAATCCCTGGGACGAAGCTCACATTCTGTAATCTTGTACTTTCGTGGGCAGACTGCCACTGGCCATAACACTTAACTATAGGGGTATAGCTGAGGGGCTCTTCTTCTAAGAATTTCATCACCCAGTACGTCTTTCCACATTCCGTAGGACCGCTCAGCGTCATCGTATAGAGATGCTCTAAAAATCTCGTGTGTGACGAAGGTGTTGATCGTTCTCCGCGTGTATTTGAATTTGCTCGTTGTCGATTGAGATGGATTTGCTCTATACTATCATTATTATGTATGGAAAGCAAATGTCTACGTAGATTACATGGCGTGGAAAATGACTCCGAACGCAAGTGACATGCGTAAACAATGGCTCTCGTCTCCACGGACAACCGGCGTATAATGAAGCTTTCACAGATATATGTCGTGTTTAGATACAAGAGCTCGGAGCTCGGAGATGGGACAGTTGGGTGCTTCGAACTGGAAGCTTGGGGATGGGGCATTTGGGTGTTTGGAGCTCGGAGCTCGGGGATGGGGCAGTCGAGAGATCAGAGATCGGGGATGGGGCAGTTGGGTGTTTGGAGCTCGGAGTGCCTGCGCATGGGCGTCATATCCCTTACTTCCACGACACGCCAGACCAGTCGGACGCTGTCCCACGAAAGCTTCACTATGATACCCCACACATCCCATTCGGACCAAGAATGGTCTCTCAGTCCCTCAAACACATCCCTACACACCCATAAAATGGCCGCTTTCACTACCACTCGTACCGATGACGTCACCAATGACGTCACATATGACGTGGCCATTCCTCAATTCGTGGTCTACACCACGAGAGCTTCAATTTGGCACACTACACAGCCTATAGGGCCATGGAATGTTCATCTCTACCACAAAAAGTACATTCCAATGCCTTTTTTACTGCGCATGAGCAAAATGACGTCAATTCCACCCCATACCCACCCTTCAGTTTTGTTAATTTCAGTATTTTATTTTTATATGTTTGTTCTTCTGCTCTAATATAATCAGAAATCAAATGAATCAGAATATGCATAAGCGTCACAGATGGCTGTATGTCAGCAAATCGTGTTTTGGGCGGCCATTTTGATACGCCATTTTGGGTCCTTAATGGCGAAAGATATTTTGGTAACAGCGATTTTCGAATTCAGCATACTCGAATTGTGTTGGATAGATTATTAGTTTACTTGTACTAAAAAATGCCCCAGGGTGTTAGAATTCCTGAAATCTCGACCTGTCTATCCGTGAAAAAGGATCGCGTAGACACCCGAAATTACCTTAAGGTTGAAGATGCTGATGCTCTCGGTTATAACAACCAGGAAACTTCTTTGATGATGCCCAGGCCTCCATGCGGACAGCGACAACAGCAGCTCAACAATGTTGTTGTTGTTGTTGGTACAGGAAACAATTTGCTCACGCATGCGTGTTGAAAATACGCTCTGCATGGTGGGATATGAATTACGTCATAAATACCAAACTGCGGCTTTCGGAGTGAAAGCATATATTGGTCCCAATGTTTGCCACACCATGATGGACCGAATAAAATTGGTACATCGTTTGTCCACACCCACACGCTCCTACATTGGCAGTGAAAAACCCGTTTGTCAATATATGATGTAGCATATGTTTACCATTGTCGGACCATGATGGTTTCAGTTTGGGGAAAACGCGTGTGTACTTCAACATCTTGCACAGATATTCAACTCTATACTATTTATATAATCCTGGAAATGAAAAGTTTTTTTTAAGCAAACTCAATGTACATAGATGCTTCGCAACTGCACAGGCCATCTAAATTTAAAATTGATAAAATTGATTGGTTCGGAATAAATCTACAGGTATATTTATTATACCTCTTGAATATTCATGCGAGTTTTCTGGTATTTCATTGGTCAAACTTTACCCAGTCACGAGTCAAATCACTGACCCAGCTGTTAATGTGTCAGGCGAAGCGCGTGAGGTCCGGAGTCAATATTGTGATCGCGTGATCACTGTTTTCAAGTACCATCTGCCTGCAACCTGGCTGACGGTGGTCGCTTCGTAGATTTGTCCGATGAAAATCTACAAGAACTGTCATAAAATAGGGATAGTAAGAACCAATATTACGGGTCTACTGCCAAGCAAAAGATATTGATTTCGATAGTCTTTCGTCAATAACGAAAGAACAACTTGGCGAATTCCTCTTCAAAATCTTTGCTGGGTTGGGAAAGAAGGATGGAGATAAATACTCGTCGATGGTAAGCATACGTTTCGGTCTCCTGAATACTCAAGAGGTATAATAATTTGTTATATGTAATTTGTATCTGCACTGCCCGAGTATTCCATTTCATCCTTATCTCAGAACTGGAGTAACTTTACGCCGTCGATGTCAACCAATCAAATGAGTTCACCATGACCCAATCACCAATTCAAATGAGTTCACCATGACCCA
Organism: Hanleya hanleyi; assembly: GCA_036873755.1. Taxonomy (NCBI): domain Eukaryota; kingdom Metazoa; phylum Mollusca; class Polyplacophora; order Lepidopleurida; family Hanleyidae; genus Hanleya; species Hanleya hanleyi. The sequence continues at coordinate 5,199 of JAVTVY010057130.1, read as the reverse complement.
AATAGGATTTATGAATGAAGTGTGTAAAGCCAGTGGCTACATTGTATCAAAACATCCATAGTTTGTGACGAAGAGTTCACCTCTTAAATCTCGGAAAACGCGTCTGAAAGTTTAAATTCTCAATATTATTCCAGTCAGATTGGAAGCAGCTTTGTAGATTCAGCCACGAACTATTCATGAAATTGTATCTGTGTGTCTCGTTTCCGATAACACATAGCTGCATGGCAGAAAGTATTCGCCAAACGGCGTTTTTAGAAAGGAGTATAGTAGTATCATGCGCTGGTCTGGCGTCATAGCGATGATTCACTGCAGTTAATAAATTCGGTATAAGATAACACTTATAAACTTGTGACGGAGTCGGTATCGTGAAACCCGGACCCTTGGGCAGACTTGGTCAAGCAGACCTGACCTCGGCCTGCGGCCTCGGTCAGGTCTGCTTGGCGAAGTCTGACCTCGGGTCCAGGTTTCATGATATTGACTCCGTCACAAGTTAGTAAGTGTATATTGTTATCAGATATCTGACGACACAGACAAGCACGAAACACACCGCCCTGACTGACACTGATATTCATGCTTAAATGCTCATTCAATCCCGGATTTTCACTATGATTTAAATTGATCCTTAGACAATACTATTTTCCCTAGATAGCAAGGGGTGGTGCATTGACGAGAGTTAACCGTATAAGTTATTGGTCCGTTAATTGCATCGCTTTGCTTTCTCTTTAACATACAAATTGTTTTTAATTGATGATACCTAGACTATTTTCAACCTGAAGTTGCCATACGTATAAAAATGTAAGCTTAGTGACCCTTTCTCTGAATAGTGGCACAGAATTTTATAACTATTGATCATAGGCCTATATACACCAGTTATCAAAGAGTGACTTCGGGTGTAATTAGATTTTATACCTTTGTTTGTAGGGTTTCTCTGTGAAAAGTAGCTGAGAGTTCGTATATATCTCTTGTTTGTGAATAAATAAATACTGAACAAATGACTGAGATCCCAAATGAAAAAAAAGTTGATAGTGAAAAAGTTCGGAAAATTCTACTCAGCCAATGTGTTAATGTTTCTTCGTCCAAATAGGCAATATTTGATTGGATTGGAGCACATTATTCGTTTCTCGGAGACGGTCGAAAGAGGTGTGTGAGTCCGATATAGCCAATCTGCTGCTTTGTTCACTGATCGATTGCAATGGTTTACTAGCTAGCCCTGCCGGTAAGCATTGGTGGTGATGAATAATTTACTTCCCCTGGATTTATCAACACCTGATAAGATAAGTGACAATACAAACATTTCCTTCTCTGCTGCTTGCTTTCTGTTTCTTCCTATCTTTCCTTTTTCTCTTTTTTTTTGCCGGCTGTCAAAATTTGGCCCCCTGCTAGTAGTTTATAAAATACGGATAAAGCCAGTTTGACCCACTTACATATCATCAGTTTTCGGTAATTTCCGGAAAGTGAGGCTCTCGACGGGTGGGCTCTCGAAAAGGAAAAACTACCTCCGAACATAGAAGAGTTCAAATTTTTGCAGGTAACAAGACTGGTGGCGCCACCTGCCGGATGCAAGGGTTACCTCCAATGGAAAAATGAGGCTTTAAATACGCTGCATGGTCCCATTGGGTGGAGTGAGGTGCCCTCGCTCCTCCAGGGCTATCCAGTCATGGGTGTTTTCACAGAAAAAAATAAATAAATAAAAAGCGGAACACAGTCCCTTCAATTACATGTATATGTATTATACAATATACGGGAAAATGCCTATATCGGGTATGGAGGTGGTCATTTTTTTTTAGTTTACTATGGGTTGTTTGGTCTTGTTTTCTTCATCTCGCCATGTAGAACACGATCATGACGATGGGAAGGGTCTCGGAGGTAAGCGGTGAAATTTTTCGAAAAGTACCGGGTAGGTCTGTGTATAGGCTCATATAGCCCCATACTAGCTATGGGGGTATAGGTCCATACTGGGAAATTTTTCGTGGGTTTTACTATGTGCTGTTTGGTCTTGTTTTTCTCGTCTCGCCACGAAAAACACGCTGGGAGGGGTCCCGAAGCTAAGCGGTGAAATTTTTCGAAAAGTACCGGGTAGATCTGTATTTAGGCCCATACCGGCTATGGGGGTATAGGTCCATACTGGGAATTTTTTCGTGGGTTTTAGTATGTGTTGTTTGGTCTTGTTTTTCTCGTCTCGCCACGAAAAACACGATGGGAGGGGTCTCGGAGCTAAGTGGTCAAATTTTTCGGAAAGTACCAGGTGAGTCTGCATATAGGCCCATACTGAGGGTATAGGTCCATATTGGGAAATTTTTCGTGGGTTTTGCTATGGGTTGTTTTGTCTTGTTTTTCTCGTCTCGCCACGAAGAACACGATGGGAGGGGTCCCGGACCTAAGCGGCACAATTTTTTGAAAAGTACCTGGTGGGTCTGTATATGGGCCTAGGCTATGGGGGTATAGGTCCAAATTGGGAAATTTTTCGTGGGTTTTACTATGGGTTGTTTGGTCTTGTTTTTCTCCTCTCACCACGAACAACACGATGGGAGGTATCTCGAAGTGAAACGGTGAAATTTTTCGAAAAGTACTGGGTGGATCTGTATATAGGCCCATATAGTCCCATACTGGCTATGGGAGGGGGGGATAGGTCCATACAGGGTGGACATTTTGTGGTCTAGGTGAGCCACTAGTGGTCCCATGGTGTCGTATAAGGTCTTATTTTCAAGCTCTGGTAGATGACCATCCGATTGGAATAATGTATCGTCCGTTTTCAATATTCTGCGCAGTATGGCCGTAGTATAGCAAGCAGGCGTTTTGGCGGGTGCGTGGAGATGTGTTTGGGGTAGAGATGGACCACTATGGGTCCAAATGGGTCGTGGGAGGTGTCAGAGTGAAGCTTGTGTAGGGTAGAGTCAGAATGACGTGTTTTTATTGCAAGTCGCGTTAATCTGCGCATGCTCAGTTGGGTGTAGTAAGTAAAGCGGCCATTTTGGGGCAGTGAAGAAAGGTATTTGGGGTAGGGAAGGACCATCCTTGGTCCGAATGCGTCGTGTAGGGTGTCCTTTTGTAGTTCTCGGGGTGTAGACCCTGATTTGGGGGATGTGCGCGTCATCTGTGAAGTAATGGGTGACGTCATCAGTACGAGTAGTAGCGAAAGTGGGCACTTTGAGGCAGTGAAGGAAGGTATTTGGTGTAGAGATGCACCATCCGTGGTCCGAATGCGTCGTGTGGCGTGTTATTTTGTAGCTCTCAGGGTGTAGACCCCGATTTGAAGAATGTCCGCGTCATCCGAGACGTCAACACTACGAGTTGTAGCGAAAGTGGGCATTTTGCGGCAGTGAAGCAAGGTATTTGGAGTAGATATGGACCTACCTTGATCCCAATGCGTTATGTCGGGTGTCATTTTGTAGCTCTCGGGGTGTAGACCCCGATTTGAGGGATGTTCGCGTCATCTATGACGTCATCGGTGACGTCTTCAGTACGAGTAGTAGCAAAAGTGGGCATTTTGAGGCACTGAAGGAAGGTATTTGGAGTAGATATGGACCATCCTTGGTCCGAATGCGTCGTGTGGGATGTCATTTTGTAGTTCTCGTGGTAGAGACCCAGATATGAGAGATGTTCACGTCTTTGGGGTAGATATGGACCACCCTTGGTCCGAATGCGTCCTGTGGGGTGTCATTTTGTAGCTCTCGGGGTGTAGACCCGATCTGAGGTATGTCCACAACATCTGTGACGTCATCAGTACGAGTAGTAGCGGGAGTGGGCATTTTGTGGAAGTGAAGGAAGGTATTTGGTATAGAGATGTACCACTATTGGTCCAAATGGACGGTGTGGGGTATCAGTGTGAAGCTCTCGTGGGTCAGACTGGCTTGTTTTCATTGGAAGTCGCGTCAATCTGCGCATGCGCAGTTGACCAGTGTTTTTTTTCCGTCGTACCTCCGTCTTTACATCCGGGTCCTCATCTTACATCGGAGTTTTTCCATGTTTACTGTAACGTGACCGGAACCGGAAGTTGCCACCAGACAGGTGGCTTCCATGCACAGAATACATGTACTCTGCGCACTCTTCCATTTGATCGGGTCTGGTACAGGTTGTGAGAAATGTACATCTAACATGCGTTTTTCCGTATTTATAGTTAGAGTGGAAGAAAAGAAGAGGGGAGGTGACCGTCCTATCAACCAGTCAGAAATCACCATTCCAGAAAGTTTAACCTTCGTTCAGTGTAACCTGAACGTCTTCGGGCAATCCATGGTACTGAAGCTCGGAGCTAATCTGCTATTTAATTCGCGATGGCGGGTTGACCTCCATGGGTTCTTCCATTCTCAGATGCATTCCCACAGAAACTGAAATATCCGGTCTCGCGAGTGGCGAGCGTGATCCGTGTATGACATTTTGGTGATGTCTCAATTGACTGCTTAAAGACTATATCACAATCTGCGCATGTATGCGACGATACTTGGTGGCGTGCACGTGTGTGACAACGTAAACTGTCCAGGCGATGAAAGCGCTTCGAGCAAGTTGTGAAAGAGAACGTATCGGCTGTGGATCTGGAAATGATGAATGCCGTACAATTTTGGCTCTTATAGGCCAACATAGGAGTACCGGGATGTTCTACAGTCCCGGATGTTCCACAATCCCCGGATGTACCAAAACCCGGATTTACACGGATGTAAAAGTCCCCGGATGTAAAAGTGCCCGGATGTTCACGAATGTTCCACCATCCCGGACTTCTATCAGGCCCAGATTCTCTTTCGGAAGATATGGAGGCTCTGAAGAGCCATTCTTTTCTGTCGCTGTAAGACGGAACTGTCATTGCCACAGCGTCAGGGTCAGTAGGGCAAAGATCATTGTGAGACCAACATGCCGTCGCTGGTTCCGGCGTGAGCACTCGTGGTCCATAGCCCGGGCATCAAGGATGGCTGTCATAGTCCAGTAGTGGTGGGTGATAGCACACCTCTCCATCGAGTCCACTCTGTCGAGAACCGCTTCTGTGAACTCTTTCAGGATCTGGCGTCGCCCCTCGTTGTCGTCGCCATCTCCAAACATGGACCGAAAAACTGTTCGGTAACCCTTGAGTGAATTAACCACGGTCGCATGCTGTAAAATGCGAGTCGCATAGGGATGGGTCTCCGTCATGGCTCTGCAACAGTAGGAATGAGGTGTTCGGTCCAGAGGGACGTGTTTTATAGACCATGTTACACATGCGCGCCTACACGT
>JAVTVY010057129.1:0-29521 GCA_036873755.1 Hanleya hanleyi | reverse complement strand
GGTTAGCTCCACGAAATTTATCGACAGGACTCTACCTCCTTTCCGATCTAATTAAAATTAAATCCTATCTGCTTCCCATTTGGATATGTCGCTTGTAGGATCTAACAGGCTTGCAGTAACTCGCGTGTTAAACAATCCTGAGAACGCTTTATAATGCATTGAAGGAAAAATTGATGACAAAGAATTTTTGGTTGGCTCAACCGAATTAGCCGGATCGCTGGCGGGGTGTCTTTTCGTGTTGCCGCGGTCGCGACATTGCGGCACCATAGTACGGCGTAGATATACATGGACTGATCTGTGGTGTCAACATTGGGGTAAATGGACGCAGTGAACCTATTTCCGCTCCCCGACTGCAAATGGATGAGTCCAGATGCGATCATGACGTCATAACATAACATGTTATTAAATATCCATGGTATGGGTGCTCAGAACACCAAATTCAATTGAAATACAAGGTAAAATCCTATAAAGCGACATGTACGATTGGAGAGCATTGATAGGATATTAATTGATTAAGATTGCCTCCTTTCTAAAGTATTACGAAGAAATACTGGGTAAGGGGATGACAGAGCTGGCAGTTTCATCCTGACCTATAATGTCTAGTGCTCGCCATTGGTACCGGGAAGGACATTACGGTGAACATGGTGAGCGTTGTCTGAAAAGACCGGACCATTTTGTGAACAACAAGCCGAAAGAAAGTGAATGAAAAAATATATAATATTTTCAGTGTAGTGTATTTTTAACATGTGTTTGAACACGACAAGCAAGACACTGAGATTAGAATCACTCTCAATGTTATATGACGTCGGTTCCATTGAGTTTAGTGGACGCTGAATCCATGGGTTCCAGGATGAATTGAAGTCCGACACCGTGTTATACGGGGAATATCATTGTTGCACGCGACATGGGTTCCTTCATAGGCTAGTTCTTCAAGGTGTGCTGTGGAAGATGCCTGGGTATTCCGTTTGATGATGCCCTCAATGACTTCATTGTGACATCATAAGTCTGGGAGGTGTTTACGCACTTTTTGACATTGCTGGTAACTGTTGGACTGGTTATACCATTTCGTGTTGAAGATGCAAGAGAAATGCCGATGATCCCCTCTTGGTGGAGGTGAACCTTCAGGGTGGTGTCGTACCGCTCGGGTGATCGACGAAACGGGTGGGTCACCAGCCAAGGATTGTCATTTTTATTCAGAATTCCTGCTTTACTGCTAGGAAAAGTACGTAGAAATTATTTTATTTCACATCGGATTATTATTTAATAAATTAATACACATTTTTTCGCGAAGAAAACACAAAATATGAAAATCGAAAAAATCAACCAACAAATGACTTTTGTGAAAATGACGGGACTGTGACGTCATCAAAGCGGACATCTTGGATTTTTTGGTAGAACTTGACCTAGGGGTATAGTACCGGCATCAAAAGTTTCAGCTTCCTACCTAGAGGGGTAAGAAAAAATATTTCAGAGACGGGAGAGGGAAGCGAAATGGCACCTCCAGGCCTGGACAGGTCCGACAAAGCCCGGTCCAAGTGACAAATGAAAACAGACGAACAATGGTTCGATTTTGTAGACTAAACGACATCAACAGCGGAGGCACAGGTCTTGTTGGCGTTGAACACGATATGCCTTTGTCGCGGTACCATTCTTATCCACAACATTCTAGTCTCCAAATTGTTTTGGAGCTGCGATCCACCACCTTTTCTCAAACTGACAAATCAAGATGTCCCACGCTACAACATTGTAATGTTTGTATAGTATTCAGTCACTAATGGTCTGGTACAATCAGTACATTAGAGAGTAAATCCGTGTGGGTTTGAGTAAATACAGGCTAACTAAGACTAATTTACTCTCCATACCCATTGAGATACACGAGTTTCATATGATGTAAACAAGGAAGAGTAATGGATAGCAAATATAAATCGACACAAAATAAACTGGTTTGAAATCCTGAGTGGCTGTGATAAAACACATTCTGTGTACTTTCTAGTTCCATTGTTCTGTTGTTATTATTAGATATTCACTGGTGAAAGACTCACTTTATTTGATAAATCTTTATATTCTGCCTCTAGCTATATATTAGAGCGATATGCAAGAGGTGGGAAAAATTGGGCCATTGCAATTTTAAAACGCACCCCCCCTGTGGATGGTTTTCTAAATGTACCCCCCCGGGTAAATTCTTTTTTTTTGACCGACCCCCCTCCCCCCTAATATATTTCTGAGGCAAAGAATACCCTCCCCCCCATAATAAAATTGTAGTCCACACCCCCCTCACTAATAATAACTCTTTTTGACCCCCCCAATACATTTCACACAGACACCCCCCCCCCAAATAACTAAACCATCCACCCCGCCCATGAAATCAAATGAATCCTTTTAAAAGTACCCGGTGGATGGTTTTTAAAAATACCCCCCCCCCCCAATATATTTACTTGTTTACCCCCCCGGGTATTTCAGGGTTATGAAGAATACCCCCCCCAATATATTTCAGGGTAATGGAGACCCCCCAATATATTTCAGGGTAATGAAGACCCCCCCAATATATTCCAGGGTAATGAAGACCCCCTCGCCCAATATATTTCCGGGGTTTGAATACCCCGCCCCCTTTATTTTCAAAGTTTTAGGCTTTTATTTCCAGTTATAATATTTGGTGGGTGGATACATATTGAGGAGACGATGTGTCTTTACCACATTGATCCAATACTGCAGTTGCCATGGCAACCAAATTGTGATTTCATTTTGTGCGAACTGTCATTTTCGTGTCTGGTATATGGACCTATTGGACTGATGCATGTAGTCTTCAAACTTGGACATGGTGAGTGGATATTATTTCAGCTCTGAATGGGGGAAAAGACCAAAAACGGTCCATGAAATGAGATGAAATGAGAATTTAGATTCCACGTAAAGATTTGTCCTGTCTGCCACACTTACATCTAAATTCTAAACAATTGAAATAACAGCATACACATGTACATGTATCATTGTATGATTGAAAAAATTACACTAGATAGCTGGATAATTTTCCGCAAACTGTGACATAGAGGACACTGGCAACCATAATCTGCAGCATCAAACAAGAGATGTAATGCATTGAGATAATAATAGGAAATGTGAAAACAGTAAACACTAGATTACCAAAATATTGCTGATACTTTATTAGCATACACAGGTGATCATACATGTATAACTCTCATCAATTTTCTAACTCCACTGCGGTGGCCTAATGGCAGAGCGTCGGCCTCGTAAGCGGTAGGTACTGGGTTCGATCCCAGGCCAGGTCATACCAAAGACTTGAAAGATAGTGCCACGCATTGGATCTCATCTAGCTGTAACTGGAGAAAGTAGCAGTAAAAAATTTTCACTAAAGAACTGCAATAGATGAGATTCAAACTTGTGTTGTCCCTGCTGAACACTAAATGATCAATGCATTAATTTCCTGAGATTTCATGATAAAAAAATTTCATGGGAAAATTCAAGATGGCCGCCTGGTGGCTATATTGTATTTTCGAATCTGACCAGAAAAGGTATCTTGCACAACTAGACCCCACGGGCAACCCGTGTATCAAATTTGAGAAAGATCAATGCAGTAGTTCCTGAGAAATCGCGATAACAAAGTTTCATGGGGAAATCCAAGATGGCGGCCTGGTGGCCATATTGGATTTTTGAATCAGATCACAAAAGGGATCTTGCAGAACTAGACTCCAAGGGGAACCTGTGTATCAAAGTTGAGAAAGATCCAGGATCAGGATCAGGATAACAATGTTTCATGGGGAAATTCAAGTAGTTACCGAAAAATAATGACAAGATTTCACTGGCAAATTCAAGATGGCCACCATGGCAGCCATATTTACAATCATATCGACACCACATGAACACATTTTGGTGTACTCAATGGGGGGAACATGCATGCCAAGTTTCAGCTTAATCGGCCAAGCGGTTTCAGAGAAGAAGATGTTTACGCATGATGGACGACACACGACTGACGACGGACGAAGGACAATCAGTCCATGACATTGGGCCTTCGGCCCAGATGAGTTAAAAATGGAACTTGTTGCTTCCTCGCTTACGCTCAGCATTAAGAGGATAGAACAAGGACTGATTCGCTCGGTGTCAGTATAATGTGACTGAGTGTGGTGTCATGTCTGCCTACGGCATGATATTTCGGTGTGACAGCACTATAAAATAGCAGCATGAGATCTGTTCCGTTACAAGTAGGTTACAAGTAACTAATTCATACGTACACCATTTATCAGTTGGCGAGAAAATATGCTCATTGATAGAAATAATATTAGCAAATTACCTATAACAGTAACTACGATATATTCCCTATTTAATCAGCAACCTCAAAAGAGTTGCCACTTTCGTATTATTTGTCATGGCCATTCCATAAAATCAGACGTATTCCACCGATTGATCTCAGTTCGTACATAGATCGATCATATCAAAATGTGCTGCATTTATATTTTACACCAGTTTCTAATTCTCTGACTGTATTAGACCCTAATTATATTTCATATAGGCCTACAATACAGGTAAACCTACGGTGGCTCATAAGTGACATTGACTTTTTTTTAATTATGAATTATTTTTTTTTGCATTATCACCTAGGTGGAAATTATTCTCACCCGGGTGATATTATTCTCACCCGGGTGATATTATTATCACCTGGGTGGGAATTATTCTCAGCTGGGTGGAAATTATTCTCACCTGGGTGGAAATTATTCTCACCTGGGTGGAAATTATTTTCACCTGGGTGGAAATTATTCTCACCTGGGTGGAAATTATTTTCACCTGGGTGATATTATTATCACCTGGGTGGAAATTATTCTCACCTGGGTGGAAATTATTTTCACCCGGGTGGAAATTATTTTCACCTGGGTGATATTATTATCACCTGGGTGGAAATTATTCTCACCTGGGTGGATATTATTATCACCTGGGTGGAAATTATTTTCACCTGGGTGATATTATTATCACCTGGGTGGAAATTATTCTCACCTGGATGGAAATTATTTTCACCTGGGTGATATTATTATCAACTGGGTGGAAATTATTCTCACCTGGGTGGATATTATTATCACCTGGGTGGAAATTATTTTCACCTAGGTGATATTATTATCACCTGGGTGGAAATTATTCTCACCTGGGTGGAAATTATTTTCACCTGGGTGATATTATTATCACCTGAGTGGAAATTATTCTCACCTGGGTGGAAATTATTCTCACCTGGGTAGAAGGAGTTCGCATGAAACAACGGAGTGAACGGCGCTGGTATAGGGTGCATTCCACACCTAAATGATGTGCGGTTAAAAATAGACATGGGTTCAGGTCTTCGGCCTTAAATATATGTGAAATCTTTAAGAAAACCCCTGTAAAATTATATATTTTCCAAATGAGCATACTCATGCCATTATTCCAGGAGGCAAGTGAGCTATTGAAATTGAAAATGAAAGACGTGCAATCCTTCTTAAACCTTCTTCAACTTTTCTGAAAAACTCCTTAAAATATATGAAAATGTGTCAAATTCTACCCGCAACCCAGAGAAAACGTACGAAATGATTTTCTTTGTATGTATGTTAAAGTGTTTCCCGTCCAAAGGACAATTTAAAATAGCGAAAAAAACAGGGGATCGACCTACTCGTTTTTTTTTGTAAAATGTTATCGCCATAAAGGATCATCATTTTCGTTTCCCGAAAAAGTGAGGATTTTGGCCTGCCTGATATTCAATTCCGGAAACGATTAACTCCGTAGTGTCGCGTAGTTGAGACCAGCAAGCAACAACCTGTAACCATCTCGGTCATCTATACGCGGTAAGACTGACCCTGGGATCGTGTGTATCCATGTTCAGCCTACTTTCGGCAATTGCAGGAGGGAATTTCCATAAAGCAATACCACGTGACTTCTTCAGCCAATCAGCTAAAGTCTACCCACGTAACCCCAACGTAACTCGCCATTTTCGACATTCTCGTCTCGCGAGACTCTCTACTGCGAGAAAGAGTCTCACGGGTAAATGGGAGCCATCCCCCCAAAATTTGGGGGGTGAGTAGGCGGCGTATGATTTTCACCTCTGTATCCGGCTTGTCATTGACCTGCTGACTCCGCCGAGCTATATGTAGAAGCGAATTGCTGAGCATAACGTGGGCTATATAATTTGGAAATGCCTCTTTCCGTTTCGGAGCATATCAATCGCGAACAAATTATTGTCGGTATGTATACTTGGCCGTGAAAGCGAGTTATCTAATACAGGAAGTAGTTCGCGGGTAGACACGGCTCTCTTTAAGAATGAGTAGTCCCGGTCGAGCGAGTGATGTCATGCTGCCTCGCTTTGAGATTGGAGATTAAAAAATGTCACCAGTTTACATGAGAGTCGCTTTGGTCTCCCGCATTTGAGAATGCATTTTCGAGTCATGTGATGAACTACTTGTTCAACATTTCAGATCCACCACACCTCTTGTATGATACGAAAGTTATTCATACCTATATATTTTGTAAGCTCAGGCAATATCTGTTTCAGAAGTGGTATGACTACCTGTAATTTATCAGATTTCTCGAGTCTGTTCTCCGCCGGATGAAGTCCGAACAGAATCCGGTAAAACACCGGATATCGCTCCGCGATTTTGGAGACACACGATTCGCAAGCCATCTTATGGATGGTGAAGTGTACGCAAATGCAGCAAGCAAATGTTATATCTTCGTTTGAAGAAATGGTTACGTCCAGCAGGGTGATACTATAGATTTCAGTTAGTAGAAAGGGAAGAAGAATTACCATGCTGTCAAAAACAAGCGACCTTCCTTATTCTGAAATTAGGGCCATTTGTGCGAAACCGTGACCTAGTGTGGAGTGCACCCATAGTGACAGTACGTCATGTACATGTACATACGGGCAATCTGTGGCCAAATTGACTATAATATTAATACAATAAAATGAAAATATATAATGATTTTCACCCAGGTGAGAATAATTTCCACCCAGGTGATAATAATGTCACCCAGGTGAAAATAATTTCCACCCAGGTAATAATAATATCACCCAGGTGAAAATAATTTCCACCCAGGTGATAATAATATCCACCCAGGTGAGAATAATTTCCACCCAGGTGATAATAATATCACCCAGGTGAAAATATTTTCCACCCAGGTGATAATAATATCCACCCAGGTGATAATAATATCCACCCAGGTGAGAATAATTTCCACCCAGGTGAGAATAATTTCCACCTAGGTGATAATGCAAAAAAAAAAATACATAATTAAAAAAATATCAATGTCACTTATGAGCCACCGTATAAACCAGTATTATACATATGCCATGATGATTCAAAGAGGGGATTTGAGAACATAAATTTGTTGGAGGGCAGTATCCTGAGGCTTTGAGTAAACTGATACTTGACCTACTTGGTCCACTGATTAATATCTAGTCCAGGCCTTAATGGGGGTATGAAGTAGCTTGAAATCTGTTAGCCAGCCAGCCAACAGGGTCTTAAGCTATCAGTTTGTTGACACTTGACCACTCTTAGAGAAATTTGTCTCAGCAGGACACACATTTTATTACCTTTTAAATACTGGCATTGGCTACATGTTTGTACTGCCTGGGTGAACTTCAGCTTAGGATTACTGGGTTCTTTAACCTCCTGCAATTATTTCTGTCAGCAATTTTGACCAAATACATGCACAGCAAGAAGATCTTCGCTGATTTTCCAATTATTGTTCAAGAGGTCTCTTGAAAATACAGTGTTTTCATTTTATTAGGATGGGGAAAATGACAGCAGATATTGATACTGACCTTTGACCTTGCTTCTGGGGTCACAGTGACCGGGACTATTGATGTGGATCTAATTTTTGGTACATGACAAAACGACTTCCCATAATTTCTCAGTGGACCAAAAAAATCATGATTTTTAACAATTTCACAATTTTGATGTCACAGTGACCTTGACTTTTGACCGTAACCTACATTTTGGTAGATGACACATCGTGTCCCCCTAATGTACCTACTCACACAAAAAAAATGTTATTTTAATAATTTAAGGATTTTGGGGTCACAGTGACCTTTGACCTTCGACCTTGACCTAATTGTTTGTATGCGACACTTCATTAGCCCCTATTGAATCCACTCACAAAAAATTAGAAATTTTTAATGATTTCCTGATTTTTCGGTCACACTGACCTATGACCTCTGACCTCGACCTACATTCGGTATGCAACACATCGTTCCCTCCTAGGGCATGCACTCGCCAAAAATTAGAACTGTAGATGGAAAACTGTCAATGATCAATGATTTCCTGATTTTAGGCAAGTGGCCTTTGACCTCTGACCTCGACCTCAATTTTGGTACGTGGCACATCGTCTCCACCTAGCGTATCCACTCACAAAAAAATTGCAACTGTGGATAGAAAACATTCACAGATATACACCGGACATGAACACTTCAGTGATTTCCTGTTTTTCAGGCCAATGACCTTTGACCTCTGACCTCGACCTTCATTTTGGTACGCGACACATCCTCTCCCCGTAGGGTATCCACTGAACAAAAATTGGAACTGTGGATAGAAAACTGTCCCAGATACAGACCGGACACGAGGAACGGACAGACGGATGGAAACCGCCATCACATAATGCGTCCGCTTTTTGGCGGGCGTATAAAAGTGGATCATTTGACCAAAAAAATATCTATACATGCTATCTATATCCATGCATGGTGATATTGAATGCAGAGAGGATATAGTCAGAGCTTTCTGATAGCGCTATGCTTGAGTATGGGGTGATCACTAACTGTGTAGCAAAAATTATGTGCAGAAAGGACAGGGTGCAGGATCCAAAACCAGAAGTCACTTGTGGAGATCTCAGAATGATTTAGCTCTGTCTCACAGATTGAATTGTATATTCACCATAGAGATGGAATATATGTATAAAGTATTGACTAAGGCAGGCAATCTAATTTATTCAATAATTCCAATTTATGTCCTATAATGCACTATATTCATTCAAAAATCGGACAAAATGTTGCATTTTGCTTTGTTCCATTCAAAAATATTAAATATATAATTTAGATTAGGTTTTGAATACAGAATCATCAACCAAAATCTTTAATAATGCTTTTCTTTATTCGGTTTAAGAATACAAATTGAATTATTTTAGGCCATATATTCTCAAAATTATTGAATCCTTTTGTGACCAATTATTGAATGGTTTTTCTCATTATTCAATATATTATAATGTGCTCAGATTCGACCAGCCAATCAAAGCTGACCAGAAACAAACTGCTAACAATAGGGACATTCTCAAACATATAAACGCTGACACAGTGGCCAGGTTAAAAGCTTGACCCATTTCTTATTTTACCCAAATACTTCATACATCCTGGGTTGAAAAGAGGAATACATAGAGAATGTGGACCTTGTAGCTTGGGTTTATATATAAATACATATCATTTGGACCATGGGGCCTACTACAGCTTAGGCTCCATGTTTAGACGATTTTGGAGAATTCTGCACTTGAAGGCCAAATTAGTTGTGGGAAACCAGTTTTGTACCTCCCCCCATTTAGTTTAGTGGTACAATGTACATGTAGGCTTCATGAATGCTAAATATTGCATGAACGTCTTTGGCAATAATAGGGGAATTTGTAAATAACAATTAAGGTACATGTAATTTACTACAGGCATATTTTGTACATGTGCTATTACATCCTGAAGTTTAATAACATGTATAAAATTATCCCTAATATCCTATAAAATGAATCAAACTTAAGCAGGGATGCATGCTTGAGGTCCTTTTGTTTAAGGTCTCTCTATTGGGGAAAATGAAACTCAGACCGGATTTCATGAATAGAACAAAACCATGCCATTGAATTAAAGCTTTCTGTATAATCTGAGATGTTACCTTCTGAATTTAATTCACATGGATAGCCAATACTTGGGCAGAGTTGATCTGCAGGTGGCCAGATCAACAAATGTATGGTACATGTATCTACAGCTCAGCTTATCTGCTGCAACCATTTGGGTCACAACGCATGTGTACAGTATGTTCTGTCCTTCAGGGTCAATTTGATCTTTGCTGTACTCCAAAGAGTCCTATAATAGAATATTAACTGACCATGTACATGTAGATAAATGTCTCAATGTTTGACTTGAGAACGATACTAGTACCTGTATCGAAACGTCGTCCTGAATAAACTAGAAGTTGTTATCCATAAGCAATTTGTTTATTTATCTACTTCCCAACTTCTAAATGCCACTTAAAGAAACCATGTACATGTAGCCTGATGGTCAGTTCTGTCTCATACGAGGCAGAGTACATTCTTACCAGCAAAGTTTAACAATTGAGAAGTTTAACTCCATACTGCTCATGGAGCCATATCATAGTATAATTTGTAATCTTCATGAATAATTATTTGATACACTCTCAAAATTTGAATCTTATGAACACTTTCAGTTAACTAAATTGAATCTTATGAACACTTTCAGTTAACTAAATTGAATCTTATGAACACTTTCAGTTAACTAAATGTAATACTAGCTTTACGGGTCACGGTGGGAGGAAAACTGTAATATTGGTTCTTCTAAATTCTAAATACACATTGTTAGTGTAATTTAGTTCTGAAAAAGGTTCTGTCAAGTACATGTACATGTAGCAGGGCCATTCTGTACACATAGGTTAACCAATACCAACTTACATGTATTTAATTTGATTATTGTTATTGCATGTATACCGAAAAGTTAAATGTATCAATTGACAGATTTCACATTAGGGAGCTTCTTGAAATTAGGAACTGAGTTCCATGGTAGGGATGGCATATGCCGGCTATTCAAATGAGATACACCATGCCCAGTTTGGTGTTCTGATCTGGATGGATTAGAGTTCCAGTTGGAATGGCCTAGATCATTCCCCCATGTCGCTGCATGGTATGGCATGAGCCATCATTTGTTTGCTGAATTCCAAACTGTATAGCATGGAGTTCCGAGGAGTTCCAACACGGCGCACCATGCCACTCTGTTTGGAATGCCTTATGCCAGTTCCTAGTATGCCCCAATTTCAAAAAGCCCCCTTAACAGTTGCTAAAGACAATATTTTTCCTCAAACTCTACATTTAGTGAATTCTTTAGGAATGATTTTCATAATTGCTAGGTAAACTTCTCACTTTTCTTATAGTCTGAATTGCAATGTGATAAAATATATTATATGCTATTTTCCAGCATTTGAAGTGTTCCAAAATATGGATATTGTGTGGAATTATGGTTTACAGTTGAACCATGGTCATTTCAGTGTATAGCCAAACCAAATTAGGATGAAAATACCATATCCAGATAAATTTCCACGTCTGTAATGTTAGCACCTCTGTGGAACTGTATCACGCAATACTGTTCATCTCATACTTTTAATGAAGTTGATAAGGAAAAGTTGTGTGCGTGTGGATCATGAGTCAGTACATGAAGTCAACCGAAAATATTCAAAACATAATTAAAAAATTTGCATTCAAAACGTGAAAAAAAATATTGCATTTAAAGAGAGCTAATATACCTAAGAGAATTTCCGTTTTCTTGGGTATTCACAACATTTATTGACACAGTGCAAGACCAATACATGTAGAAGTGACTGAAATCTTTTAATTGAATCATTTCTTCCTTGGGACATATATTTAGAATATATCTAAAATGATTCTGCCCTCATCGGTCTCGTAAAGCAGCTGCCGGGATGGTAATCGATATATATAGATGGCACTCTGTTTCATCTCTCGATTACCATCCAGGTTCCCATAGTACAGATATCAAGTTTAACCGTCAACGAATATCAAGTTTGAAGGAGTTAGATGCGCAATTGGCTTTTTCCTTGATATTTTTCATTCTCCCCTATCTCTTAACATGGTGCTAAATAGCACCGATGACAATATAGTGCAGATATCTTGCTAATCTTTGGTGCCGGGGTTTGAAGGCAATAGATAATTCTTCTAATTATAATCTAAATTGCATACATTCGCACGGCATGGTAAGGTAATATGTCATCTATTTAGCGTAGATTCGCAAATCGATTTGTCATTCACTTTTTTGTTATGCGAGGTAATGTATTAGCACTTTGATAATCTCATCTAAATTGCATAGATTCGCACTTCACATATATTTTCTATTTAGCGTAGATTCGTAAATGTGTTTAACTTCGGCGAGATTGCAGAGAAGACAATATATTGTCTAATTAGCACTTTGGTAATCTCATCTACATTGCATAGATTCGCACTTCATGGAGAGTTAATATATTGTCTATTTAGCTTAGATTCGCAAATGTGTTCAACTTTGGCGAGATTGCAGAGAAGACAATATATTGTCTAATTAGCACTTTGATAATCTTATCTAAATTGTATAGATTCGCACTTCATGGAGAGTTAATATATTTTCTATTTAGCGTAGATTCGCAAATCTGTTTTACATCGGCGAAACTGCAGGGGAGGCAATATATTGTCTAATTAGCACTTTGATAATCTCATCTAAATTGCATAGATTCACACTTGCTGGAATGTTAATATATTGTCTATTTAGCGTAGATTCGCAAGTACATTTTATTCATACACATTTTTTGTTGAATGGGAGGCAATATATTGTCTAATTAGAGCATTCATAATGTCATGTAAATTGAATATATTCGCAATTCAAGAAGACTTAATATACTTTCTATTTAACATATATTCACAAAGCTGTTTAACCTTATCGAGCATGCTTCATTCTTTATAGTTGAACCAAGAAATGATAATATAACAATAATATTATCTATGCAGCAGTAAATCCTTAACAACTAAATTGACTGTGGATATCCCTTTTTTGTTGAACCTAGAAATGCCATATTGTTATCACTATAAAACCATTATGTGAACAGTTCTCGTGAGAACCAAATGGCATATGCCACTAGGGGTTGCGTTCAAATGATAAAAGGTTGACAATAAATTGATGATATTCCGAGCAGATTTTAGGAACTATCTCCCTAACAAAAAGAACTATAGTCATCTGTGAGTGCATCCAAGGGATGGTTTTAAAACTTGCAGTGCTATCGCGAGAGGCGATGAATGGCCTCTCGAACTTACAAAAATGGTAATGGCAATATCGCTATATCATATTGTTACCATAACAACAATACTAATAAAGGGCGTTAATCACGAAAGCTAAAAACCTTGATCTCCCTCGTACATGTACATGTATATTGTTTAACCATAATCTTTGCCCCATGCTACATCTAATGCTACATTCTTCTTCGCAATGAATATATCACGTCATAAGTCCATGTAATTTTGATCACCTTCTTCCACAAAAATGATATTAGATACCTGTGCATTGCATTTACGTGATAAAATCAAATAATTATATCTTGTATGATTTATCACACATCATTCGCACTGACATTTTGTTCCTCCGGTACTCTCTAAAAGCAACTCTGTACCACAGATACACATCGCTGTAACAAAATTGAACATCTACAAACTCTGTGTATCTGTGATACATTTTGATATTTTTGGAACATCATGATGTCTGCCGGCATCATTGACAACTGTTGACCGCTTCTCTCTTGTAGGAAACAAGCCTATACATACTATAATTGTCTTTTTGAATTTGGTGCTAATACTGTTATATGGAATAGGTCTTTGGATTATGGACGCGGATATTCTCTAATGGACGACAGCTGAATTAAGAATGACGGACTAGACGCTTGTAACACAATTTGTGTAGAAAAAGTACACAAATTGTGTACTTCTGTTACACAATTTTTGTAGATGTGAAATGCTGTACACAACAGTAGTGGCGCTATCGTCGTGTCTTTGTCTCTTCAGTGGGTGGTATTGGGTCCATTGACATTATTCACACAAGAAGCTGCTTCACCGAAGAATCAGAACGGCCATGTGTTGTTAATAATAAGCCAGTAATTAAAATTGTTGTAATGAAACACTCTTGTCGATTTACAGTAATACTTACACAAATATTGTCTACAGGATACAGAAGTTGTTATCCATAAAATAGCCTTGTGTTATATATGGTATCAGGACATTTCGTCACGCGATATTCCGGCATGCGACATTTTGGCATGCGACTTTGACATGTGAAAATGTCGCGTGCCACAATGTCGTACTCTTCACTTTGTGCCGAAATGTTGCATGCCGAAATCTCTTATATGCCGAGATGTCACGTTCTGAAATGTCGCGGATTTGTTATATATTCGGCTTCTTACTGGAGATATCACACTTGAGGGGAGATTTGGAGTGTTTGTTTCATACTTTTTCTTTATTCCCAGAAACTGAAATAGGATATGTTGTACCGTATCTGCTATCGCCAATGTACAAAGAAAGTTAAAACCTGGCATGCAAATATACACTCATATAATTTGGGTTTCGATAAAAAAACTCGGTAAAACAAAACCCCGCTGCAACTGATAGTTTCGATCATGGTCACATATCCTTTATTTCTTGTCCAAAGACGCATTTCTCTGTTGATATACCAGAGGAAAAAGGTAAATCTGTAACGGGTCATTCTGCGGACATTATGTTTAAACTGGCCAAGCCATTTAAATGACTGTTCGGCACATTGAGTGTTGACTCCGTGTATTTTGACAATTTTTTCTAACTTGGCATGCTGGGGGGTGAAATCTGTCTGTTTATGGACGGCTTCGCAGAAAGCGATCAGAGCGGATATATGCCTATCATGCCTCCCTTCGCCAAATCTGGTAACAATCACTCCTTCGGGAATGACGGTAAGCATCAGTATGTGTATAATCTTCAGATTACACAGCTTTCATTTACCATGTCGGGTTTTTTACATCTTCGCATATATGCAAGTCAAGCACTTCACGTGTTCCAACTCGAAATGTGGAAAAAAAATTTAAGCAAGAATCTAGAGTTACTTTGTATAATCTTAAATAATGAGATTGGATTGACTGACATTGACAAATGTTTTGCGATTGAACATCAACCTATAACATTCTAAATCACATTTTATTTTCAGCTATTGCATTGATTTTCAGTTTACATCACATTAATGATGTTCTTTTCCAAACTGATAACTTGAAAATAATTCCAATGGAACAGAAAGGTAGACATTTACATTTGAGAACATTAGGTCGTCCCTAATGCCAATTTTATCAGATTAAAACGTGAAACTGTCGGTCGAAATGAAAGAATTTTCAATCAATTAGTTCAAGTATTAGTTTACTCAAAGCTCACACACATATCTCCCCATACTGCCTTCTAACAAATGTGGTCAAATTCCCTCTTTGAATCATCAAGGCATATGTATAATTACTGTTTTACCTGTATTGTAGGACTATATGAAGTATAATTAAGGGTCTAACTTTAGCAGTCAAAGAATTAGGAACTAGTGTGAAATATAAATGCGGCACATTTTGATATATGATCTATTTACATGTATGTACGAACCGAGTTCACTAATTTAGATGCATCTATATTTTACACAAGTTTGAAATTCTCTGACTGCATCAGACCCTTGATGGAGACCGTAATATTTATCAGTGCCATTTTATTCACATCAAGTCAATGGTGTTACCAGGAGAGCCACCTTATCGTGTCGTTGAAGCCAGTTTATGAGCCGTGTTGTGCTCAAGTGCAGGCCTCAATTTAAGGAGTGCTGATGGTAACCTCTCAACAGGTTACCATGACTTCCACACTGGTAACCTGTGGGAACCTATTGCATATTTATTAACCTAATGTCATATTATTAGTCAAAATTATGGGGACCTGAAAATAGGTTACCACTATTTTTCATATGGCAACCTCCAGGCAACCTGAAAACAGGTTACCACCGTAAATTGAGGCCTGAAGTGGGGTACCGACATTATCCCCCAGCGACATTTTCCCCCGCGACATTTTCCCCACCGACATTTTCCCCCACGACATTTTCCCCAGGCGACATTTTCCCCCAGCGACATTTTCCCCACCCTAATATTACGTGCAGTAATAATTACGATCTTCCAACAATCGCAGTCGCGGTCATTTCCTCACTTTGAATTTTTTTTTTTACGTTTGTACGCAGGAGAGTTCTAGGAATTCAAGGGAGATTACTTTTTAGTTAAACATCGGCAGATGTATGCAAACGTAGGCATAATAAATAAGAATAAATTATCAATATCAAACACATCTTTAACGAAATGAAGAAGATTGAATTTTCAGGTGTATTTATTATTAGATATAGTAATAATATGTATATTAGCAGTAAGATGAAGACAATTGGGCGAGTGAAACAATGGTAGGCAAAAGTCAGCGATTTAGTCAAAACTGAACTTTCAAAAAATACGTTATCACAGAAAAAGACATGAAGCTGCGCTATCGAAACCCCTCGGCTCTGAACCCCATCTATTATAATGTAAGGGTGTCTCTACCAATTGATTGGCTTGTGGGAAGAAATATTTACCCCTGGTATTGTAAGTGTACTTTCTTTGAAAAAAAAAGAAGTTTTCCTCCCCTTAAATTAATTTGTTTCTGGAATAAATTGAAAGAGCTGTATCGATGTCTCACCAAAACAACAGTACACATGGCTAGATAAATACAGTACATGTATACTAAATGGCACATGTATGTCATTTTCAAAACAGATTTGCAAGCATTCTTCACATTGTCTAAGAGAATAAATCAATAAATCAGTCATCCAATCAATAAATAAATGTGATAGTATACTAACATGATATAGAAATAATAACTTAACATAGGAATTAGTGGATTTTATTAGACAAGGGGCATAACTCTGCAAAATACTTTCTGACACGACTCATTTTCGATAGGCATCTAGTTCAGGTCAAGAGAAACAACTGTATCACGTTAGGATGTTGTATATGGAACGGTTCTGAAATTATCACAATAACAAATCATAAATGGATTTTTATTTGTAAAAAGTGGCATAACTCTGCAAAATATTGTCCGAGATGACTCATTTTCGATAGGCTTCTGATTTACGTGAAGATAAATAGATGTAACAAGTTTGGTTGCCATGCATGAAACGGTTCTGTAGATATCGCGGTAACGGACGGACGGACAGCCGTACATGATGACAATACCCCTAGGCCAAAGTTGGCCGAGGGGTAATTATGAGGAAAACTGACGATATTGCGGTCGGTAGGGCTACATAACACCGTGCCAAGAAGTAAATAACAGCCAGAAAACAGAACATAAGAGCGTGATATTGATATTTTGCCTGAAAAGAAGGCACGTTTGCATACATCTGCCGATGTTTAACTAAAAAGTAATCTCCCTTGAATTCCTAGAACTCTCCTACGTGCAAACATAAAAAAAAATTCAAGGTGAGGAAATGACCGCGACTGCGATTGTTGGCAGATCGTAATTATTACAGCACGTAATATTAGGGTGGGGAAAATGTCGCTGGGAGAAAATGTCGCCTGGGGAAAATGTCGTGGGGGAAAATGTCGGTGGAGAAAATGTCGCGGGGGAAAATGTCGGGGGGGGGGATAATGTCATGGACTCTGCTCAAGTTGTGGATATTAAGGAAAAAACTGACCACACTCATTGGTCAATATAATTGTATTTACGCATAGCTCATACTTAAAAGTGAAGATTTTTAGTTGCACAGATACAACTTACATGTACATACTGAAAAACTTCAAGGCACGAAATGGTTCCACCATTGATTCTATGTTTAAAACTCAATAGATAGCTGGTCACTATTAGCTTGTCCTTGAATACAGCTTAAATTATGTCAGAGTGACCTCTGTACATGTACAACCCGTACCATTATGAAACAACAGCTCTCCCCTTCCTAATTTTCAACAGATTTGATTGTCTATGTCCTGTGAATTTTGTAAATATTCCCTATCAAGAGCAATGACCAGGGCATGTTTACCCTTTATCATTCTCCCAGATAAACTTGTCTGTAAATACACTAGCTAGTATATTCTTGCAGGGATCAAAAGTTTGCTAAATTTTATGGCCTGCAACCCAGGCCAGTTAAGAGCTTAATCCCCATACGGAGAGAGAATTAAAGAGATAAGAGTAAACTGGTTGAATGCCTGTTACATAATTTTATCTCTTAAACATCCAGCTTACTACAAACATCCATGATTAGAATGTACACAGTAAGACTGATATAAAATTTTCTGCATGTTTCAACTTCTGCAGTAGGCATATTAACAGTATCATGACAACTTGCTATATCTATATCCCTGGCCTCGGTCATTAATCTTAAAAGAAATCACATGGAAATGATATGCCAATCTACTTTTATTTAAGTCTGGGCGACGGAATCTGGGCAATTTATATCCAATTGTCACAGAGCTACATGTATTTAGACAATATATTGTGAAGCCAGTGTGTGAAATTGAATCTGCAAATCTATGCTAAATAGTCAATATATTAAGTATCCATGAGGTACGAATCGATGCAATTTAGATGCAATTATCAAAGCGCTAATTAGACAATATATTGTTTCTTTCTGGGGAACAAGAGCTGAGCTTCGCATATATATATATAGTCTACATTTCATGCAGATGTTTCGTGTATTTCGAAACGGAAACGCTGACATTCTCAGTATGAGCAAACTGTGAAGAATGGAATTTGCTCGCGTGAAACTTTGTCTCAATGACAGTTTAAAGAAAGAGCCTTTCAGCGTTTGACGTCATGTCACGTCACAGGTTATGATGACTTTGGTTCATGGAAGATGAGCGTTATCGGCGATCTCACTGGAGTACGAACGATATTTTCGTTCACCCAAATCAGTTGGAGTTCCTCGTGTGAGTGACTCGAACATTGTCGATCATTCAGCAAGTTTTATCTTGTAGTGCAATGAATTGTCATTCAACATTTATGCATACGTTCAGCTGAATCGATGCAAGGGGCATATTGCGGTCGGTGGATTTGTCTGTGGGGGAAAAGGAATATATTGAATAATTAGTATCTCGTTCTAAATAGCAAAGTATCCTAGAAAATATCTGCAAATTAGCAGCTTTGCTAATTAGATTCTAAATAGATGTGAGAGAATATAAGCCAATCACGCACCTTAATGGTTTGAAGGCAATTGCTGCTGAGATCTCGACCTGGTCAGATAACGCGTACGGGTTAGGCCGCTGGATCATACACTTGAGCCAAACCTTAGCAGTCCCCCCACCCCCACCCCCCGCCCCACCTTCCCATCTGTCAATAGTCTGCCTGCATATTTAGAATCAATATTTCGAGGATTTTATTTTTCATCTCCTGACGCTCAAATGTGTGGTCATTTGTGGCCAACTGATAACACCTTGGGTGCCCAAAAATTGCTGAAAACTCCTCTCCAGCCATTTAGGGGCCTAGGCAGCCCCTGGACCCTCGTCTAATGTGCTAGGATAGTCCGTCCTTCCGCTTACAAAATCTTTCCGCGGTCCCTGATATATTAAATACATGCAAACAGTTGTACGGTATATTTGTTTATGTCTCGTTATGCGGTCTCAACCAATGTAAATTGTGTTCGTGGCCAATAAAGAAATTTGACAAGCTGGAAGGGAGCATTCAAATTGACATCCCGGCACTTTGCTCTGCATGGCTGTACAGTCTGTTGGTGAAAACAATAAGTCACTCAGAACCGAATCCCGTCGGTCGAGGAAGGCACGTTCATAAAGTTAGACTGCGGTTCGCAGTTCATTATTCGAGACCAGCAATTATTTCATCAGATCATATGGATTGGAAATCTGTATTTTTTTTATGAGTAATTTGAACGGATCAATTTGAACTCCAAACTATATATCTTTGCATATTCATATTCCAAATTTGACGCCAGGGGGCGCTGTTATGAGTCGTTGAATGACTGGTCCCGAATAACGAACCGCGGTCTAACTTTATGAACGTATGTAGGAAGGCCTGATTTTCACTGGTTAATCTGTGTGACAGTATCAGTAAGGGTGTACTAAGACTGTACACCTTGCGTACGGGAGGGAGGGGGGGGGGGTGAATTTAGTCCCAGTGCATGCAGTTTTCAAGCTGTACAACTTACCTTAATCTTTAAGTACATCTCGAACACCTGCCGAACTTCAAGGTGCACAGAGCAACAACAACAACACAAACAAAATCCCCGGATAAAATTCATGTAGCGCCATCTGCATACTGCTTCGGTTATCTCCCTTGTCAATAACCGACCCATGACGGCGATCTATTAATGATGAAGCAGAAACGTATCGCAAAGAACGGTACACCCCAAGAAGCGGACAAACATATCTTCTCCAGACGCAGTGTTCTATAAATAGACTGAACCCAGCCAACAGACGCCACTGCTGGGGGAAATTCTCAGCTGGGTTACGTTCATTATCTTCGAAGAGGGTTTCGTCTCGCTGACGAAATAACATAAAGCTAATGGTGCATTCATTTTATTTTGTTGTTCAATAGCTTGCTTGAGGTAATATAGCAGAGTTGGATTTTGTCACCGGAAATGATCAGTCAAACTGAGCTTCGTGTAGCTTGCAGTTGCGAGTAACTCCCCCCCCCGCCCCAGCCCCACAAACACAATACAGCCCTTACAGAAATTTAAGGTTGCGGGGAGCTCCCGCTAAGCTCCAGGGCTCATATGTTAACTTGTGCGAGCTATCTGCTACCTTGCGCGAGCTATCCGCTACGTTGCGCGAACTAGTGCGAGCTAACCAGCAGATCGCGAGAGCCAGCGCAAGCTACCCGTTAACTCGCGTGAGATACCCGCTACCTCGCGTTCACTGTCATAGATTGTTTCTAGTACTCACCGCAAGTTTGCGCTACCTAGCATCATCGCAGAGTTTCAAACCTGCTAGCTCGCGAGAGGTAGCGCAAGTTTGCGGGAGCTATCGCAAGTTTGAGATATTTGATAGTCTCTGTACTCTTGAGATTCCACATCATTACTATTCCGGTCCAGCTAGGCCTTCATTGAACCAACATCTGGAAAATCTGGGTCAGTCTGAGTTGACCAGTGTGTAGGAATACATAATAAAGTTCCCTTCCACAGAAGGCCAAATAATCTGTTCTCTGCAGTGCTACAGATATTTACTTATGTTTTCACATTCTTGTGAATGATAAACTTTCTTTAGATATGAGATTAGTGCCCTTTTATCCTTGGTATTTCCTGCCCTGGAAATGGACTATTTTTGAATGGGGAGGGATGGTGTGTGATGCAGTCAGCATTTGAAAAATTGGAGGGAGAAGCTGTTATACATCTCAGTTCAATGGATGTATCTATAAGGGAGAGCCATTTCATGCTGTTTCATTAGTTTCTGGTAAGTACATCCTCTTTTAAATGATCAAGCAATCATAGCTGAGTTTTGCCTGAAGTGAACATAGTGAGAGTAGGAGAGGGTTTAATTATGAATTTTCTAAATTAGACCTGTCATGGTCTAGAGTATAAGGCATATAATGCATTTAGTAATCCACTAAAACTCACCTCATGTTATTGCTTAAAGATGAATAGGAAGTCAATTTGGATTCATTTGATACCAGTAGGCTATTTGTTAAGCAAAATAAATGGATGGTCATTATTCAGTTAACCCATGGTTAACCTCACTTAGCTATAAAACTTTTAATTTTATTGGATAGTTAATCTTTTTGCAAAATTCAGATCTTTTCCCCTAATTTGTTCTGCATGTTTTCAAATAGCTGGTGTATATATAGTACATGTACATGTATGCTCACCCTGTCTTTGTTCTGATCTTGACCTACATCATGAATTTGTGAAATTGTAGGCTGAACCAGGGTCACTGATTTTGTGGATCAAGTTTGATAGGTCGCTGGCTTGCGCAACCTACCACTACCTTGCGCTACCTACCGCTAGCTCGCGCAACCTACCAACAGTAATACAACTCGGGATCTTCGTTAACTAGCGCTAGCTACCATGGACAGCCGCAAACTAGCAATGTTTCAAATGGGAGCTTATCGGTAGCTCCCGGCAAAGCACTAGCTTGCGGGGAGCTAGCGCAAGGTTGCGGTGAGCTATCAAGAGCTTGCGGGGAGGTATCGCGAGCTCGCGGGGAGCTAGCACAAGCTCGCACGGAGCAGGAATGGGGAGCTGGCGCGAGCTCGCAGGGAGCTGGCGCAAGCTTGCGCTAGGTTGCGGAGAGCTATTACTACTTTGCGGGAGCTAACCTGTCGGCCTTATCGGGAGCTAGCGTGAGCTCCCAATGTTTCAAATGGGATCTTATCGGTAGCTAACATTGTTAGCTACCGCAAGCTAACTCCGCAATCTCTCCGCAATCTCTCCGCAATCTTAATTTTCTGTAAGGGAGTGCTCCTGCAGTTCGGGGCTACAAATCCCCTGACACAGAACTTCTTTGAATATTTAGCCTCCTTTTTACCTGAAATATATGTAGCTTGAATAGTTAACAGGTAACCTAGTGACACGAAGCTCTCTCGAGTACATGTACTTGGGGGTAGCACAATCGCGCATGCGCAAGATGTATACACGTTTCCAAGGTGCTCGGTTTTGACGACAAATATACACGTTTTCTCCATACCCAATGATATGGTGCTTTTAATAGCGATGAAGCGACCATCTACAGATGTAAGAACAATCTTGACAATTCAGGGAAAACCCTCGCCATTGTGCCATCCTCCAACAACAAACCCCAGTTCCATACATTTTACTATGACACGTGACCTTTGTATTCCTCCGCGGTGATGCGGTCTGGCGGTGATGCGATCTGCCTCGTGAAGGGGCATCTGATGGGCTGGGTGTGGGGTTGAAATATCGTAATTCTGCGCATGCGCAGTGGACAAAGGGTATGGAAATAGACGTTTTGGGATGTGCGGGAGCCACTAGTGGTGCGATGGAGTCGTATGAGGTATCAATGTGAAGCTCATGTGAGGGGGCATCCGATGGGGTGGATGTGGGGTTGGAATATCGTCATTCTGCGCATGTGCAGTAGACAAAGTGTATGGAAATAGACGTTTTGGGGTCTAGGTGGGCCACTAGTGGTCCTATGGAGTCGTATGAGGTATCAATGTGAAGCCTATGTGAGTGGGATCCGACTGGAATAATGTATCGTCCATTTTCATCATTTTGCGCATACGCAGTCTGGCCGTAGTATAGAAAGCAGACATTTTGGGGATTCGTGGAGGTTTGTTGAGTGGTTGACCATCCCTGGTCAAATGGATCGTGTGGGATATCAGTGTGAAGCTCTCGAATGGCTGTCACCCGTCAAGGCCCGTCGTTACACCTTAACGCCTGTCTCAACGACTTAACGCCCTATCTTTACGCCTTAACGCCCAAGCATACTGCCTTGGCACCATGATACAGACAGATGAGAGAACAGCAACAACAACAAGGATGAGAGAACAACAACAACAACAACAAGTTTTCATATAGATTATTTTCCGCTCTCTCTTTCCAGATAATCGCGGGCATATTTTTCCATACAAGGAAAAGACGGCCTTTGGTGGCAAGCTCTCACTTCGCCCACTGGAAATCTCCTTTCTCCTCGTGCAAAGATCACACCCGGCCAAGGGTACACCTTCGAGGCAGGTCAGGCATCGCTGGCGATGGTAGCGGAGATCCCCGGGCTCTCCCCTGGTTGAACTGTAACCCACACTGAAGAAATCATCTATGATTTCCATAGTTATGGGTGGATATCTTTTGGTAAATCTGTTGGGGAGTCGAGCGGGAACCGGCACCTTTTCGTCAATCTTCAACGATTGCTCGTCTGCCTTGGAATTGGCTGGCTTCTCCATTTGATCGGGTCTGGTACAGGTTGTGAGAAATTACATCTAACATGCGTGTTTCCGTATTTATAGTTAGAGATGGATAGGTTTAAAATTCAAGAAGACTCTTGTCCAATCAGAGGCCGTCCTTTGGCGCTATCATACTTGTTCTTCTCCGTTAGATGTATTCCGGGCTGTCCAATCAGAAGTCGCCGTTTCAGAAAGTTCCATCCTTTTGTTCTAGTCCTCCTCGGGCAGGCCTGGATACTCGTCGGGCAGCATATCCTGAAACAGTTGTTTGCGCATTCTAATCGCATTTTGCAGGGCATCGGTGGGTGGTAACCCATATCCTCTTCCAGGTGACGCTTGGTCTTCATGATGGACCTGTGCGTGGGGTCGCCTTTCATTTCAAGGGGCAGCAGGCTATACCGTTTATAGATGGCCATGGCTGTTTTTCTGATGCAGGGCCGCATTTCGGTGTACGCCTGTTGTATGTTATCCTGTCCGTCGTGTTCGATTACCGCAGCATAACTGCGAATAACTTCATCCACAGTACGATCCCAGAAGGTAGGTTCTGCCTCACTTTCCTGGGATGTAGGCTGACTGTCTGAGGTCAAACTCTCTGTATCAGTAGATAGACTGTCAGCAATCTCGGTTTCGGTATCAGTCAATACACTCTCATCCGTTTCCTCAGTGGGCTACTCGGGGTCTGGATGGAAAGTCTTCTGGTGTCGCATCATATCGTAATGTCTGGTGAACGTGCGTTCGCACTCAAAGCAAGTATAAGCCATGTCGGCGGTTGAACGTCGACTGAGTGTGTTTTGAGAATAAACTTGCTTTAATAACGCCCGTCAACGCTTAGCCTAACGCTTCAACGCCCTGGTGAATTAGCTCAGAAGCTCTCATTTTTCTAGACACCAATACATTGAAATGCAGTGACGCCTATCAACGCCTGTTGTTACGCTTTAACGCCCATCTCAACGCCATAACGTCCGTCTCAACGCCAGTCTCCATACCTGTCTCAAGGCGTTATGCAATGTCCATCATCACTGGACGTTGATGTTGGAGGTTGAAGAAGATAATTTTCCGTCTCCAGCTGGGTCTCCATAAAGGTTTGAAATGCCTCATGCAGGGTCAGCAGATTCTGGGCACGGGTAGTTGTGTTGGCATCCTCATTGGCTATTATCTGTTTCTTGTGCAGCAGAAGACATACCCGTGTCATCCATTGGATGTCATCTATGAGCGTGGTAAGATGAGAAGGCATGCGTTGGTGTTGAACGGTGGATTCACCTTGCGCTGTATCAATAATAGTATCGACATTGGCTTGACGTAACGCTTCGGCTAGAATATCCTCGTTGTCGGGTTCAAACAAGTTGGACTCTGCAACGCTCAGGCTGAAATGAGGGGACTGGTGCCGTGTGGTCTATTTATAGTGAGACGCTTTTGATCTTAATGATGCGTTCGAACAAATGTTTCTTTTGTGCTATTGCTGTGACATATGCCGCTTTCCAGTTCATGCCTGAGGTTTTCAACATCGACGCTGTTCGATTTCCATATGAACCGCATCCTTTTCCAGCAATTTTATATGGGTCAGAAGGTCGGCATACTGCTGACGTAAAGCCCGTCGTAGTCTGGGTGCCAATCTGTTATGGGCTAGCATTGCGGCTTCCTCTTTCGAATACCATTTGCGGTGAAACTTGTTTCCTGTGGCCTCCAACATCTCGCCCAGCTCGGCGTCCATACTTTCTTTGAACAAATCCTTCCATAGCCTCGAGTTCACATTATGTTCATTCCCTTGTACGGGTTTGGGCTGGTCCTTCGCGGTTGGGTGGTATTCGGGGACTAATGGCATGAAGGGGGCATGCTGTACGGGAGCGGGTTGCTGCTGCTGCTCTGCCAGATGTGGACTAGGTGGATGGTGTAGAGGTATATAACGTTACGGTGATGCCTCACCGGGTAACAGGTGGGTCGTCAGCCGGCGGTCTTCGGGGGTATGGGCTTTTAAATCTACGAACAGGTAGCCGTACGGACGACTTGTCGCTCCTTGAAACGCCTGCATGAAATGGTCGATGTTCTGAGGATAAATTCGACTACCAAACACACGGATTTGTGCTCTGTCGATGGGATTGGAGAACAACATTGGCAGTATTGGCAGTTCAAGGCAATATCTCTGGACGCCTTCCCTTGAGGAAAGAGATTCTGAGTCAAATAGATGACGGACAGATTGCGATGATGGTACCCTTTGGTGAATAGGTCGGCGATTTTCGAATTGTCCTTGGCTGCACTCATCAGATCATCGAGCACTACTACGTTGGTCTGCTCGGAATCGAAGTAATGGGGTTCGCCTATGTCGTAAGGAATTCCTGGGACAAAGCTCACATTCTGTAATCGCGTAGTTTCGTAGGCGGGCTGCCACTGGGTATAACACCAAACAACACGTGTTCATCACCCAGGACGTCTTTCCACACCCCGTAGGGCCGCTCACCGTCATCGTATACGGATGTTCTATGCCACTTGGTATGCATCACATTGATACCTCATTCGAGTCAATCAGACCATTAGTGGCTCACCTAGACCCCAAAACGTTCCTTCCAATGCACTTTTCCCACAATTCCCTGTTTGCGCATGCGCAGAATGTCGAGCACGGTCGACACACTAGTCCGGGCGGATGCCCCCTCACGTATCCTTCACAACGATACCTCACTCGACCCCATCGGCCCAATAGGGACTCCCCTAGAACACAAAAGTCTATTTCCATATCCTTTTCCCAAAATTCTCTGTCTGCGCATGCGCAGAATGTTGAACACGAACGACACACTAGTCCAGGCGGATGCCCCCTCAAGTATCCTTCACATTGATACCTCATCCGACTCCATAGGACCACTAGTGGCCCACCCAGACCCCAAAACGTCTATTTCCATATCCTTTTCCCACAATTTCCTGTCTGCGCATGCGCAGAATGTTGACAACGACCGAGACACTAGTCCAGGCGGATGCCCCCTCACATAGGCTTCACATTGATACCTCATACGACTCCATCGGCCCTTTAGCGGCTCCCCTAGATGCCAAAACGTCTATTTCCATACCCTTTTCCCACAATTCCCTGTTTGCGCATGCGCAGAATGTTGACAACGACCGAGACACTAGTCCAGGCGGATGCTCTCCCACATAGGCTTCACATTGATACCTCATACGACTCCATCGGCCCATTAGGGGCTCCCCTAGATCCCAAAACGTCTATTTCCATATCCTTTTCCCACAATTCCCTGTTTGCGCATGCGGAGAATGTTGACAACGGCCGAGACACTAGTCCAGGCGGATGTCCCCTCACATAGGCTTCACATTGATACCTCACTCGACTCCATCGGCGCATTAGGGGCTCCCCTAGATCTCAAAACGTCTATTTCCATACCTTTGGTCTATCGCGCGTGCGCAGAATGAGGATATTCCAACCCCACACCCACCCCATCGGATGCCTCCTCACATAGGCTTCACATTGATACCTCACTCAACTCCATCGGACCATTAGGGGCTCCCCTAGATCCCAAAACGTCTATTTCCATAACCTTTGTCTACCGCGCATGCGCAGAATGACGATATTCCAACCCCACACCCACCCCATCGGATGCCCCCTCACATAGGCTTCACATTGATAACGCACTCAACTCCATCGGACCATTAGTGGCTCCCCTAGACCCCAAACGTCTATTTTCAAACACTTTGTCCACCGCCCATGCGCAGAATGACAATATTTCAACTCCACACCCAGCCCATCAGACGCCCCTTCACGACTGCTTCACATTGATACCTCATACGACCCAATCCGACCATCCATACCCCATACAGGCATTTTTCCGTGTAGATTTAATATGCAAATGTTCGAATCAGGGAAGATAACCCGGCATTTGCCAAAATCACAAAAGTGCATCAAGAGTTACCTCCTTTTTACGAGGAGCTCTCTTGAGCTGGTGGCGCCCCCTGTCGGATGCTTCACGGGAATCAAGAGTTATCCCTCAAGTTTAAGTTCAAAGAGGTCAATACGACCTTTTTTCCGTAGACAATACTACTTAAGTCCTTCATCTCTTTAACATTGCAAAGCTCGACGTGAGACGTACGAGAGTCCAAACGACGTCGCTTTTCAAAAGTCGACGTCAACTTTTTGTGTTTTCTCGACACGCGAGATTTACTTCGAAGAAAGTGAACACCATATAGAAATATGAATTGCGTGAAATTTTGGACTGGAATTTTTGTTATGCGACCTTTCTAGTCGTCTGACTGCAGCAGCCCGACTCTACTGTTGTCAATTTTAACATTTGATTGGCTCAAATTTACATCAAAGAACTGATCTCACCGACCAATCATATTGTAGGATGGTGGGTACGAAATATATTACATGGTTTTATGACATGGATAGCTGATAGCAAAATACGAACGTAGCGTGCAAGATCTATGGCGTTACGTTTCGTAACTTGTGTCTAATTCCGCTTAACTTGGGGCTAGGGGCCGTATGAACCCATGCACTTCAAGATCCTCACGGTGCTCATATGAACAGTCACAATCAAAGCGTGACTGAGATACATCATTTTCTAGATGACGAACTTACAACGATTATTATGGATTAAGAATACTGATCAGCGATACGGATTTGATATTTTTGGAACATCATGATGTCTTGTCTGCATCATTGAAAACTGTTGACTGCTTCTCTCTTGCAGGAAACTAGCCTATGATTGTCTTTTTGAATTTGGTGCTAATACTGTTATATGGATATGGAAGAGGTCTTAGGATTATGGACGCGGATATTCTATAATGGACGACGGCTGAATTATGAATGACGGACTAGACGCTTGTATGGAAGTTTCAACGATTTATGGGAACCACGTATATGCCTGCGTATGTTGCAAGAATTTATATACAGTTAAATGTATATTACAACAGGGTACATGCACATGCTGTAACTTTTTACCGGATTATTATAATGTAATAACTAATTAGTTTGCGATGTCATATCTTCCTATAGCAAGGCCCATACACTGTATCCAACGTGTATTTCGGCCTTGCTTGAGAGCGACCGTTTTCCAGCGGTTGATTTGATGCTGTTCCAAAATTAACTTCCAATAAATGCGCGGCGTTCTTCCCTTCCCGCGAGCTGTGGCGAAGAAATAGACACGTGAATAAATTGATTACGCGCTGTTTCATTTGGGTAACCCAAATATGGCAGAAGTCGTGAGGGTCACGAATGTGACGCGGTTCCAGAAGTTGATTCGGGATTCTATAAATAAACCGTTGTCGTCCATTCATCTAGACAAGCCTTCTGTCATGGCGTAAGCTTTGATAGACGAGCCACGACGAGAGATGATGGCGAGGGCATTTGCTGTGGTATTATATCATCCGATCGTGTTGCAAATTTATAAGAAGAATACTTCACTCCCGTAGATTCACTGCATGCGCATACAACGACTGAAGCAAGAATAATATACTATGCATTTTATATGACCCCTCCCCCCAATATTTGCAATATTTGACCCCCCCCCCTTTATTTTTTTAGCGGTAGCGAGACCCCCCCCAATTCTTTCAGAGGTAGATCACCCCCCCCAATATTTTTTGTTCAGCGGTAGACCCCCCCAATATTATAACCATCCACAGGGTGTGTCATTACAATATACAATACCCAAGCTTTTACATGCAATCAAGAGTACTACCCCCCCAACACGAAAAGTGAAGCACACCCCCCCCATTATTATTAACCATCGATTCCCCCCCTACAATTCCTTTAGACAACATATCCTCCCCTCCCAAATTTTTACACCATCAACCACCCCCCCAAAATTCTTTCAGGCAATATACCCCCCTCCCAAATTTTAAAACCATCCACAGGGGGGTGCCTATTAAAATTGCAATGGCCCCA
>JAVTVY010057128.1:0-29022 GCA_036873755.1 Hanleya hanleyi | reverse complement strand
TTATGGAATACATGTAATTCTAAATTCTAAATAATAATTCACTATTTGCATATATTGTAAATCATGTCTGGAGAGAGGCCTTCCAGTCTCACATGTGCTAGCCTACCCGATACGGGTTTCACAATGTTAAAATGACGTGACGTTGCGACATCGAGAGGAGCATATATGTTATAACATGTGGCATGTATGGGAGCCCATGACGTGACGTCACGATGTTGCAAAATTAACTTGGAAAATCCCTAGTATCTAGAGAAACTTTGCGCAATTTATGTGTGAAGCTCTTGGTGAACTGAGATGAAATTTGGACACAGTAATGTTATTATTAATATTGACCGTTTCAAAGTTATCGCTTTCAAAGTACAGGTACAACACGCTCAATGTCTATCCCATCACAATGGCCCGTAAAAGACACTGCATTTGTAACAGCATCATATGTCACTACTATCGGTCCCGGATATAAGTGCAGGGCTTCGTGTTTAGCGCGAGTGATAGCTCACCTGCGTGCAAACACTCGCATAAATTCATGTCATGAGTGTGATTTTAGCTCACGTAAACTATCACATTTTATATTGTATTATATAGCAATCATTCGCCTGACTTTTAAATACCCTCTCCTAAATATAGAAAACAATATAGGTGTATAATAAGGGGCTATCCATGTTTCTTTCTTCCGGGTTAATGTAATTCTGCCGGCAATAAGATCTTATAGGCCCGACAGTTATTGTCATACAATATTTTATTTCAAAACACTTCAATGAGCCTAGAACACATCGAACGTTTGGATACAGATGCAGTGTGGTGTAAATTTGGAAAGATTGGTCATACCTGCCCCGCAGAACAGTGTATGATATGCTGTTCCTTTTTTCTAGTACTACGATTATTTCTCGAGTGTGGGCCTCAGCTTTAGCCGTTGAAGTTTACGATACGAATGAAGTGCTTCGCTTAGACACGTCGTCGTATTCTTGTATCGAAGCAACATAGACTTGGCAAAAGTCAAAATTGCAAGTCTATTCAGAGTGCATATCTCGGAAGGAGAGACACAGCGGATTGCTATTTGTTTTGTATGTACACTGCGCATTTAACGTGATATTGAATTTATTTGATATTAGCAAAGGAAGCATTTAACGCTATTGTTGTGGACTGTGCTCTTGATAGCAGATAGCAGGAAGGTCATCAAGCGCTCATTGGCGGACGGGGACATTTTCAAATTCGAGAAAAGAAAAAAAAACTCCCAATGGGGCCGGTGAACATCAAATGTACATTCACGTTCAAATTTATCTGTCGCCATTATGTTCCAGGGTGGCACCGAAGGCAAATCTCGAAGGGTATGGAAGAGTACATGTAGAGGGGTTACGAGCGTGAATCCCCGTCCAAGGAACGGGGTTTTACTGTAGCATTCTATAAGCGGGACGCTTTTCCCCAGCAGAGAGACAGTCGTGTCTTATTTTAATCAGACTGAAGAACTGAAGATGCTGGAGTGAGTACAGCACAAAACTAGATGTAGAAGAATAGCGAACATGCTAGTTCCGCTAGCTGTATCTGGACGATTATGTGTGTAATGAAACAGTTAAACGTAAGATGCCCACAAAAACTGAATGACCTGACATGTACAGCACAAAGGAAACTTGACTTTTCATTGTTTCACTTGTTTGTTTTTTTGTTCCTGTTGGTAGTTTGTGTAGGGGTTTTATGTATTATTAAAGAATTGAAATTGCTTGGATATAACGCCCCTCAATATGAAGGTAACTCCGCTGCCCCGACGATTTAGTTTATTTGTCAACTTGTTTGCGAGAGTCATTGATATTGGTGAACCTATGGAACAGTCTGTCCACAGTATAAAGGTAACTCCGCCATTCAATAGTTCATTTGAAGCAGAGAATCTCTCTATGTACGTTTGAGCGTTTGAGGACGCAAGTATGTGGATTATACTATGACTTCATATAATGGATGAATAATGGTCAGTCGAGGTGGCGTATACCTTAATTAGTACGGGACGATTTAATATCGCAGCTAACAACAGGACGTTCATTATTTCAGTCAGTTATCCCAGGTGTGTGGTTGGGGGTAATGTTTTGTGCATTTGAGTAGAACATGCTCTGTCGTTTCTTCTTCGTTGTTGCACGAGGTACGCAGTGGTGATGCGTTCTTGATTAGCGTGGATAGGTGTGATATTCTTGCCTTAGCTTAATCTTGTAATGATGCGGTCGTCACATTTACTGTCCAAGTGTAATCCACAAGCCCATGTTTTTACCCCATTTGGAATCATATGTATCCATCGGCCACGGGTTTCTTCGTAATTACTTCACAAAACGGTTTTAAATAGAGTACTGAGTTATTTTTTCTTGATGAATGTTTTATTGCCTTAATCACTTAACACTTGGCGTGATGTAAGACTGACCTTTCCCATTAAATGGACTTTTGGGATGGGTAAAGGCCAAGCCAAAGACGAATCCATGCCCTTATGAAGCTTTCTGGTTAATTACAGCTCGTTCTTCTGGTGCCGCCTGAATTAAATCACCATGTGCATATACTTAGCAATGGGGACCGAAAAATCGGCATCAAAGTCACAAATAACGCTTTTATGTTTATCAGATTCTGGTATTTTTAAACACCTCTAACAAAGTCTCTTTCCACCATAAGTCTCTTTCTACCATAGTCCCTTTGCATCATCATTGTGCAAAACCATAATCTGTTTCGTTCTTAGAATTCTCAGTGAATTCACACCGGAATGTTCTCAACTTCTGACGAGTCCTGTTATTCAAGCTCTTTCTTCTGAGTTCGCACAAATGCACCAGGTTCTCGACAACTAACACACAGTCTCCATTCATTCGTAAGTGTAGAAACTACGGAGTCAGTTAAACGCAATGCACTAGTATGTTCACTTGATCTGAATTTTAATTCTCAGTTCTTCATTGAATGTGTACATCTGTTAACATATCTGATTATTGTACTCTGATGTGAAGTCTGATAGTGAGAACTGTCAATCATATACCGTAACTGTGAACCGTGATCGACTGCAAAAATAAAAAAAAGAGAACCTTACATATTTGCGCAATGCTTATTATACAAAACATAAATAGAAATGGTTAATATGTCTACGCCTTACTCAATAGGTCCAGTCAGGGCGACAAACGCCTTATAACAACTTGACTTATAGTTGACTTTGCGTTTGTTTTATGATTTGTATTTGCATTATAATCAAGATATGACATTCAACATTTACTCTGGAATAACACATGATATGTATGAACTGACATAAACAGCATTTGACATTATGATGAGTGAAATACTTTTAACATTAAACGAGCGATATTTTCCTCAGTTGTTCATCATTAACACAAAACAATACGAATAAATCGTCATAAATACAGTAGGCCATAAATAATGTATTTTAGCTCAAACTCGTTCATAATGGCGGCGTTGTAATGGCGAAGGAAAATTTACTGATCAAATGGCAAACTTTAAAAAGTGCCAAACTGTGCTTTGTCAGTTACTTTTACAGCTAAAGCACTCTTCATACAAAGCATAAACTTATTCACAAACAAGATATCTCAATAACAGATGACAAAACTACGGGTTTACCGTTTTGTAGATCTCCAAAATCTTTCTAGTTTTTCAAGGTGTTTTTACTGGGAGCTGCCATGAAGCTTCTAAAAATAACGCACATGGATCGGGAATGCAAGATGACCACAAGAGTAGCTCCCCTTGAATGGAGTAGACAGAATTCAATGTACAATAAGGGAAAATAGTTTTCACCAACGTGAAGGGCATTAAAAGGACACAATATTCAAACTCTACAGTTTGACTATTACAGGAAGGGTCTGGAGGATCCGGGCCAGACGCTTGCGCGAAATTCTCAACAATTTCCCGTAACTTTCCTCGTTCAATTTCCTGCACAACTTTGATAGCTTCGCGCATGACTTGAACAGATTTCTCACCTTTACGCACGGCAGTCTGCACCTCATGTACTTCAACAGTCTGCTCCGTCTCCCTTACCTCACTTCCAGTTTCCCCTTCACTTCTCCGCACATCAATAGTCTGCGCCTTCTCCCCTCCCACACTTTCAACAGATTTCTTACCTTTACGCACAACAGCACCTCACGTACATGGGTAGTTTGCACCTTTATCCCTCTCATACTTCCAGTCCGCGACTTCTCACCTTCGCTTCTCAGCATTCCCATACTTTAAAAACGGATTTTTCTTCAGCTCGGCGTAATATCACTATCAACTTCCATCCGCTCCACACGATTGTCACCCACAACAGCTGCATGGGCCATGATAAACCCGACATCTCCGAAAAAGCGTCACAAAGAATGTGTGGATGAACGAAAGGATGACATCGGAATCAGAGAACAATCGGCACTTATGTATACTCTGTTTTTCTTTGAATTTGGTGCTAATGCTGTCATTTTAATAAGGTCTTTGGATTATGGACACGGAAATTCTGTAATGGATGACGGCGGAATATTGAATGACGGACTAGACGCTTGTACTTCAAACTTTACATCCACATTTACAAATTCCGTCTTATACGGCAAAGCGTTCGACTGAACCGTATCTGCCACACTCTAAGCTCAGAAGGTGTAAAAAAGGTGCAAAAAAGGTGTAAATCAAACGTTTACACCTTCTGGGTTCATGTTTACACCTTTAGGGGGTGTAAATAAGGTGTAGAAAAGGTGCAAATGTATGAAGATTGATTCCAACCCTGATTTTACACCCGTAAAGGTGTAAATTTATTAAAAGGTGTTAAAAAGGTGTAAATACTTAATTTTCCATACACATTTGGAACTTAATTTCTATGTTGTGGAAATGTATTTCCTTGTCATGCTTACGGTAAACCGTCAAAATTTTCAAGCACCCCAACTTTCTACACAAAATTAAATCAATGGATCTAACAATTTGACCAGTCTCCCTAACATTTGAGCAAAAAATTCCAACGGAAATATTATTAAAAAAAACGAGCTAAATTGAACAGCCGCTCTAGTGTTCTCACTCAAGGTTGAGCCCAAGACTACAGGGCGGGGGGGGGAGGCGTTCTGGGATTTTGAATATCAACAGTATAGTAAATATTATGTATCATGCAGAGTCGACAAAAGCACGTTATTTGTCGACCAATGTAAGAAGTTATCAGATCGATATCTACAATGCTGATGACGGCTTAACTATCAGATAAAGTGATTTTCAACTTCATTTCAATGGGGGATTTGCACAATAAGCAGTCAATAGAACGGAAACTACAAATTTTAGGCGATGATTGATCCACTGAGACAGGAAGGTGTGAAATGGACTAAACGGTTCGAAGTGATAATCATGACAGCTTGTTGTGCATGTTAGCCATTAACAATTGTGCGATTATCGTCACAAATTATTACTTGATAAAGTAATGGTTACCATCCTGTCCGGAAACACACCATAATCATAATCCGCGGCCTGCCATTATCTCATATCTCTTTGACGCTAACGCAAAGTTTTGGTTAAACTATACATATTGGTGATGATTCTATTGCTCAATTAGTTTTTGAGTTTATTCTGCCAATGCCTAACAATATATGCATCGCTTCTATTGTTCATGAATTTGTAAATAAGCATGGCTTCGCTTCCCATGCTGTCCACCATTTCAAATAAAACTTCCATTACGATAAATTGCACACAGTCGGGTTTTTTTCACGTCGCTCGTTCTATGCATCGAAGTGGACTTTCTGCGAGATGGCGACTTGCCTGCTGTTGATCGGTGAGAACCGAAAGAAAATCGCTTTACCTTTTGCAACTCCCAGCCTGTCGGACCTTAAAGATCACATTTCACAGAATGCTACCTTAGCTGATCTAATTGGCATTAACGACGTAACCTCCCAGGTAAATATGTCATATTTTTTTTAATATTTGAACAAAATAATTGCCCCTGTGAACCCAGGTCAGAGAAGGGAGATACATGTAAACAGGTATGTATTTAGAGGGTGAAAATGTTACATCTTACAGACAATTTATACCGGAGAATATATTTTTTATACTGTCGGAATCAGTGATCGAAACATAGTTTCAACTGTGCTAAACTTGTGACTCGATTGAGTATTTTCTTTTGCTCACGGTATTTCATTCACCTTCTGCCAACAGAACAGAACAAGCTCGAAACTTTGTCGAATTAACATACATGCGAAAAATACGGTGCTATGATAACACATACTTTTGCCAAATTTGATTAATATAATCTGCTCAGACAGATTGTTTGACCCAATCAACTTGGTGACGCTTAAAAATATAGAAATCCTATTTAAATGTCATCAATAGAAGGCCCCAAAATGAGATAGAAACGAGTCAGAACTGGTTAGCCTGGTGCCCCGATTATGTAGGTGCTTGTTACCTATACCATTGTGTTCGGGAACCAGGTTATAAATGATACTAGTCAATGCGCATGCGTACAAGGATCACGTGGGAGAAAATGGAGGGCGGTTTGATTTTCTTCGGGTAAGGCTTGTTTCAAACTTTGCGAAATCGTGTCGATTTAACCCACTATAGTCACACATATTTGTTAGTATTATCTTCATTAGATAGGAGTTCAACTACCTCGAACACGGCACTGTTGAAAATGTGCCCCAAAATGCTCCGCTCACATAAAAAGTGGGAGTTCATTTGCCTGAATGTGGATCCAATATGGCGGCATGAATTTGTTCAGTGATAGCTTTGCTCAGTTTAATGCAGTATACTTATAGTGAATTTTAGTACACAGTGTAATAGGAATAGTTAATAACGACCAGTGGAACGCTTGGATCACCATGGAACGATATGCTTGGGATATTTTGAGGTACTATTCACCCTTACTATTTACACATATAATTTTGTTAATATGAAACCAGAATTATATGATGTTTAAAACAAAACCTCAAAAAGGCTTCAAAACCTTACCGCTATATATAAGGACCTGACCAGACCGGTACTCCCTGAGACTGCCCTGGTGGGACTCCTATACATAATATGAGGGATAATAGGGCTCATGTCATCACACAGTTTGATATCTGACCCGAGGGGCCGATTTGTCGGGGCCAGATGAGATAATAGCGGAACGTAAGCTTGGATATTTTTCGGGAATGCCTCTGGGGTTCGGTAGCTCCGCCTTTCGGATCATGATCTTTGATATCCCCTGAAGAAACCCCGAGGAGACAAGTCCTTTACTGTTACGGACAAGGCTTGTGTTTTGGTAGTGATTAACTATTGATTTT
Organism: Hanleya hanleyi; assembly: GCA_036873755.1. Classification (NCBI taxonomy): domain Eukaryota; kingdom Metazoa; phylum Mollusca; class Polyplacophora; order Lepidopleurida; family Hanleyidae; genus Hanleya; species Hanleya hanleyi. The sequence continues at coordinate 21,808 of JAVTVY010057128.1, read as the reverse complement.
TACGGACACTTGGGGAAAATACAATACAGTAATGCAGTCGGCACTGGACAGACAGCTCATATCAGACGAATGATTTAATGAAGTTACTGACGTGAAATATAGTTCAATCTTTTAAAAATATTATCCATGTATTATGTATGTATTATTGTGTCCTCCAATATTTTGGGAAAAGGTCTAGAACCATCGCAAAAAGAATGTCAAAATTACTTCACTTGTCCGTTTTTTATTTAATTGTTCAGTCACGAACAGTCTCCGTCTAGGTCTAACTACGGGGAGTAGTCGTATATATTTATTAACACCGCCGAAATAATCGGACCCTGGCGAGGCTAGACGATCGACCGTGCGCCTTTATAATCCGATTAGCCTAATTCAGTCCACCGTTTACAGCAGGCATACACATAAATTTACTCTTTGTTTCTGTGTATATATACTAATTGGATTTGTTTTCTTCTATTTCCAGTTCTTAAGAGACTTTGACACACTTGTGGGGAAGGACATTGATAAAGAGTTGAAGAAATACACGTCAGCAGTGTTCAACATATTGGCTTCAAAGCAAAAACAGGAGGAGTTAAAGACGCTGAACGAAAATCCGTCATTGGAAGAAGATGATAAAAAGTGTGAGTATTTTGCAAACCTGCAAAAATGCAATAATCTATTGACCGGCTTGGATGGGCAGGACATAATGCAGATTAAGTTTGACATGAATTATTTGGAAGGTATATAGATTTTGAATCGACCAACCAGTTCGTAGATGTTGTAATACTGGGCATGCAATTGTTTGCCAAATAAAAATATCACTTTCTTACACATTTTATCCCTGAATGGGTTGCTTATTGTAATTTAGATCAAAGGGAGATAATTAGCTGAAACTGCCTTCTTTCAACCATTGAATGCAAAACAAAATGATGGGGGCGGGGAGGCTGGATGGAACTGTCAAGATGTATTTTTCATCATGTAATTTAATATGGATTCTTTTTCTCATACAGATCAACTGGCCATTGCCGTGGTGCCAGTCATTGTGGACCATTTCAAGGAAGACCCAACCATGCTGATCCAAAAAGAAGTAAGTGAATAATTCTTCACGAGTGTAATCGATATAGTTCTGATGCTAATCACATAGATCTAACATACAACGTCGATGAGTATACAAGTAAAAACTTTAGGGCGTTGAAGGCGGAAACTGCATTTCTTCTCTTTTCCCCTATATTACGTGTATGAATATATATAACTTAGTAATGAGCGATGCTGGTTCGAATTGGAATTTGGCCTGGTTTGATATTTTTTAAGCCTGTCTAGCGTACAAACTGACACCTACCTGTACGCACGATATGATTTCGTACTACATCCGCAGGCAGAATAAAAGGTTTCTGGACATTCAATGTATAATTCAGAAGACTCAATGGTCATGATGGCAAAAGATTATGATTGGAGAATACTATCAATCCCATATGTTTATATATCTTTTATGTTACTTTCAGGTAACACCTGCTGTTTTAACACCAATTATTGTCCACCAGGGTTCCAATATGGAGACCGCGGATACCATCTCTGTCTATGAGGAGAAGCAGAAGCTTTTGGATACGACGGATCTCCTGCTGGGATTGAAATGCCTGCTCGCCGCATATTGGTTTTTCAATATACGCTACAACGAGAAAGTTAACAACTCCTCGACATAACTCGAACTGCTTTTTCTGAAGTTGTCCTATACAAGGCCAAGACCTACCGCTATCAGGACGGTGACAAAGTTACAGAAGCAGTAAGAGCTACTTCTCACTTACAGGAAAACATTCTTGAACCATGACGCTGTATCATACTTATGTAAGGGTTTCATTAACTTTTCAAGTAGGTGGCAATTCACCAAAGTAGCAGGCTATTATTATGGCATTTAACATTGAGTAATACAGACAACTAAGCAAAGTAGGTGGCTGCCCTGTTGAAAGTAGTCCCAAAAATTGTCGCCTTCTAATAAAACCCCTGTTATGAACATTCGGACACATATTAATGTGTATATTTTACCACTTGTCCCCCCCCCCTCAACTCCCAATCAAGTGTCATTGCCATTTTTGTTACCTGTTATACCCTACTCTCTGAGAGTTTTTGACTTTCGGTCTCAGAGGCCAGCGCACCCCAGCAGGTTATGTACAAAAGCATTCCATGACAGTTATCCTCACTCCCCCCCCTCCCAACAACTCCCCCCACCCAGTGCCATTGCCATTTTTGTTACCTGTAATACCCTACTCTCAGAGTTTTCGATTTTCGGTCACAGAGGCTAGGGCACCACAGAAGGTTATGTGCAAATCTCCACTCCAACTCCACCTCCCCCAACCCCACCCCCGGCTGGATCTGGTGTTGCTGTCAGTTTCTGTTACTAGTTACCCCTACTCTCTGAGAGTTTTCGATTTTCGGTCTCAGAGGCTAGGGCACCCCAGAAGGTTATGTACAACTCTTCCCTCCCCCCTCCCCAACTCTCCCATCCAGTGTCATTGCCATTTTTGTTACCTGATACGCCCTACTCTCTGAGAGTTTTCGACTTTCGTTCTCAGAGGCTAGGCACCCCAGAGGGTCATCTACAAAAGTATTCTCACAAAAGTATTCCATGGCAAAGATCTGCCCCCCCCCCACACACACACCCGTTGTCATTAAGAAAATTATTCTATGGCAAATATCTGTTTACGAACCCAGAACACTGATCATGGATATGTAACCGGATTGCTAGTTTTTATTTCATTATTATCTGTTACCTTTATTTTTATTAATTTTTTCCATGGAGTAAGTTGTTAAATCGGCCCCATACATGTGCATCCATTTGTATTCCGGGTGAAAAATATAATGAAGGGTAACTTTTCATAAAACCTGTATTAACACATACGAGCAGAGATACCCAATTATTATTTAGGATATTCAAGATACCCAATTATTATTTAGGATGAGAAACTTATTTTACTTCTTGGTGGGTACCTGGATTGGAGTGCTTGTATATTTAAGTCTTTGTGCTTTGAGGGTTAAGATTCATCTGTATATATTATAGCTGTTTGGTGTCTGTGCTATGGGATGAGGTGAGGAGGGCGGGGGGTCGCTGTCATATGCAAGAGGACATGCTGAATTTGGGTTGGGTTGGGTTGCTTGTGAATCGTTTGAACTTTGTGCTTCCAGGGATTGAGAGTGAACTATGATATCAGGGAGGGCTAACATGAAAAGATCAATGTAAATGTGCTTTTTTGATTTCCTTAATAAAATATATCATACATATATTTTGTGTTAATGTTCTTATTGTGTACCTCAACCAAGAGCCATTACTGGGTGGTACGAACACCACTAATTCTCACTAAAAAGGTGCAAATTAACACCTTTTAAAGGTGTAATTCTCACGAAATGGGTGTGTTTTAACACCCCCTGGAAGAAGGAATCGTCTCCAGAAGGTGTATTTTAGCACCTCTAGAAGGTTTAAATGTGGTCAAAAGGTGTAAATAAACACACAAGAGGGTGTAATCTCAGTCAAAAGGTGTAAATTAACACCAATGAAAGGTGTAATTCTTACTAATAAGGTGTGATTTAACACCCCTGGAAGATGGAATGATCACCAGAAGGTGTATTTTAGCACCCCTAGATGATTCAAATTTGCCTAAAAGGTGTGAATGAACACCCAAAGAAGGTGTAATTCTGTTGAAAAGGTGTAAATTAACACCACTGAAAGGTTTAGTTGTGGTCAAAAGGTGTAAATAAACACCCATGGGATGCTGGGTTCCCCCCAAAATATGCTTATAAATTTGTCTGGAAGGTGCAAATTATTCAGAAGGTGTTAATGAACACCCATGGAAGGTGTAATGTGAGCAAAAAAGGTGTAACTTAACACCTTTTCGAGAAGGTGTAAATTCACACCTTTCGGAGAAGGTGTTAATTCACACCCAAAAGGGTGTTAGCCCTGGGACAAGCCATTTACACCCCGTAGAGGTGTAATTTACACCTTCTGGGCTAAGTGTGCAGGAAAGATCATTTTCGAATTTCTCCTTTAAACTAGAATAACGGTGCTTTCCCACGCTCTATACCCAATACTTCACCAAAATCACTAAAAAAACCTATAATATTTTCATCATCAACGAAAGAAGTTATACACTGGAGCTCTACTTTAGCTCAACGAGCAGCGAACGGTGACAATTTTACCGCAAAATCGTTGGTGGTCAAACCATCACAGTGCACATTCTGTTCCGCAGCAATCTTAGAAAAGAATGTCTTAAACCATTCTCGAAAAGGCGACGTATGTCCCACCGCCTCTACTTCTTCTACCCTAATTTCCCACTCAGCTGGTAAATTAACGAAAATTGTGTCTTCTGTATCACGCCGAACGAGTAGCTCAATGCACTGGCTAATCAGTCACGGTTAACCGACAGACGACACGATGAGTACAGGTAAAAACAAAGGTAAATCAGCACGGGTAAACAACACGTAAATGACTGTCACAGATACGATGAATTACAACACATATAGGGGAAGTGGGAAGAGGTGCCGACATGCTGACAGAGCCACATGACTTCACAGTATAGTCTTCCGGTTAACCTATTCTAAAGCACATGCCAAGAACCTTTACTATTCCTGATATGTGTTGTATCTCAGGTACGCTTTTATTGTACCTGTTCATGTGGCAACTTGATGACATGACCACACGCCCCCCCCCCCACCCCTAGCCACCGGTATAAGCGATATTAGATACAAATCTAGAGAGCTATGATGGAAATGCTCTGAAAACTCGTATATTGGTAATTGGTGAGCTGTGTCGCTGTGAGCACCAATGAGCACAGGTACTGAAGACAGCGAGTAATATCCGGCTTGAATCAAAATGTCAGCAAAACTGTATAGACTTTTAACGTTCACAGTACAGTAAATCCACAGAATACAAGCACGGAATTTCAAATGCAGTTGGACGGCACATTCCTGAAACCACAGTACAAACATCCAACCAAACTGGCTGTAAATCCACAAATATATGAAATGAAACGGAATCATTAAAAACAGGTACCAACAGATCAGCAATACTTGTGGTGACCTCTAAAGAGTTACGATAATATAACATATAGGCACATGTGCAGAGATTTAATATTCATACTCTAAGTCACTGTAGATTGGTTTAAGGTTTGTCACTTTTACATTAGATTGTTAATGCAACGAGACTCAGTAATACTCAGCCATTTTACATACCATTTTCCAGTACTGATATTACCAAATTACAAGCGTCTAGTCCGTCATTCATAATCCAGCCGTCGTCCATTAGAGAATATCCGCGTCCATAATCCAAAGACCTATTCCATTTCCATATAACAGTATTAGCACCAAATTCAAAAAGACAAAAGTATACATAAACATAGGCTTGTTTCCTGCAAGAGAGAAGCGGTCAATAGTTTTCAATGATGCCGGCAAGACATCATGATGTTCCAAAATATCAAATCCGTATCGCTGATCAGTATTCTTAATCCATAATATTCGTTATAGAGTCGTCATCTAAATACTCATTTGTCTCGAATTTTAAACAATATAACGGTTTAAACCTGATGGACCTTGGTCTTTTACGTCGAAGCACAGTTTTAAACGATGTATCAACAGTTACTTTTACAATACATACAACTAATATTATACCATGTTACACTCGTACTTATATATATATGCCATTTGTTTGCGATTTCAACAATGTTCCTAAAGTTTACGGTTTGCGCTATAAGCATAATACGAACATCATGTGTTTTTTTATTAAATGTTCACCACACCCGGTATATATCCACTCAATAACCTGTCATTGGATCTCTGTGCGTTGGTTATTTATCGAATGAATAATGATAATAAGAGAAACATATATATCAATTTTTCCCCAAACTTGAACATTTCCAGTGTCAAATTGTCTGGAATTAATTTATTTCACATCGAGGACTCCTTCTCCAAGTTAACCGACCACCTTTTACGAGGAACTAGTGAATGCAGTTAACGTTTCTGTGGTACATTTTCTGGTAGAACATTATCCATATATATATTGGCGACAGTTTCAGTCATCTGGAAGAGGTTCACCTTCGACTATTGACCTGCCTATACACTAGTGACTTCATCCCAATTTTGATTGCTTCTATCATAAAAGCGAATAATTCTTGCACAATGTTTAACACTTGAGTAGAAAACCGCTGTCGACAGTTTTTGATGCCCGTATAGGTCCGGTTTTGACGTTACCATGGTTAAGTTTCAGTATAATATCTAATACGGCGTTATTCACGTCGTCTGTTGATGTTAGATTGTTGATGTCACATTGAAACGTCAAGTACGGGGTCGTCTATGGCTACAGATAAACAAATCATCCCAATTTCCTAAGCCGTCTGTCGAAGCTCAGATCTATGCATTTTGACCTAATAATCTGCACAAAGTTCAAATTCGGTGGAACGCAATAGCTGTAATCGAGACGAAGTTGTTGATGTCACGAAAGTGGACGAAGAAAAAAAGAGAATCGTAAAGCTTTGATGGACAAAATCACTATTACCCCTAGCAGGCCTGGGAGGAGGGGGGGGGCATTATGGCCCCTCTACGAAACTTTCTAACCTATCCTAACCTATCTCCGGAACGACAAAAACGTGAGAGCTGACATCCGTGACTACATAAATTCTCATATTGCGGTCATTTTTGTTCGATATTCACTACAGAAGCAATATATTTGGCTTTGAAATGTATTGGGTCCAATAAGAGGAAAAATGTCATATTCTCAGATTCACTATCATGCCTTCAAGCAATTACAAATGGAACTTCAAGTCATTCCCCATCTTGAATATACTACAATTTTATGACTAGATTTCATCAACAGATTGATATTGTGTTCTGTTGGTTGCCTAGTCACGTTGGCATCAAAGGTAATACTGAGGCTGATAGAATGGCTAAGGCAGCCCCAGATAATGAGGTTGATCCCATTGAAATCACATATAGCGATGTCAAACCCTTATCTGTACTTATGTGAGAAAGCTGTTTCCATATTTATGGGATGCTGTGAATAATAACAAACTTCAAAAGTTCAAAACAAACTGTAGGCTATACTCATCTGAAAATTTCGACCAAGCCATGATCAGGCGATGTAGAATCGGTCATACACGATTAACTCTCGAACATTTACTAATAAAAACCCAGTCCCAAGGTGCATTCCATGCCACGAAGATCTCACATTGAACCATTTTCTTATCAACTGCACAGATTTTAAGATTGTAATAGATTCTTTTTTGAAAGATTCTACTTTGGAAGATCTTTTTAGTCTGGTGAGAGAGGACGGAGTCTTGGGTTATTTCAGAGAAATCGGTTTGCTGTTAAGATTTAATGTGTGAATGTTTAAAGGAATAGTAAACTCTGCGTAAACTCGTGCTCGACATGACAGAATTATGCCATCAGTTTCCAAAAACACAGGTAGAAAAAATAAACAAAATTCTACAGCTCAGTAAACACCGATTTATCGTTCACACTTTAGCACTTTATGATCTGCGACATGTTGGAATGACTGTGACGTTTGTGGGGCCATACTATTTTTATGTAGATGGCGCTGCGACAAATATGCATTTGTCATCCGGGCTCTATCCCATAAGGTAAAGCATTAAACAACAACAACGGCAACATTAGCAGCGTTTCTTCTACTGCTATCGGGTGATGTGGTCTGATATTCTTGCCTCAGAAAGACAGCTTGTGAAATCATATGCAAAATGCCACATGTCAACCTGTATATCAATTCGACATCCATATATCACGATACTCATAATCGTCTCCGAGCGTAAAGAACGGTCCACCGATCTGTCAAAAGCCATCGACACAATAATTTACAATTGGTCTCCATGTTATTAGCTACTTGGCTTGGGCCCAACTACGTCACAGGAATAATGTCAGGTGATATTTAAAGTATTTTCATTGGCTAACGGCTCTCGGGCTTGTTAAAATGGCGACCTCCACGGATTATTGATCTGGGCAATAATTCTGATGTTCAAAATGATCTCATTCATTCGGAATTACTAGAAAAGCTGATTTGTTTTGTTTTTCGAATACTAATGATATAGTTCTTTCGATATACGTATGCATCATCTTAGGGTTTTCTATTCCTTTAAATGTGTTGGATTACTAAGTTATTGGCTTGAGTACTTAGAATTTTGTTTGGTCGTCGCTATATAGCTGAAATATTGCTGAACGTGACGTTAAACCTTAATTCTCTCTTCCCCCATCTCTCTCCCAGATTTCGCGGCCCATCAACTCAATGTTTTATTTAAATTTCACGGCACATCTCTTAGTTCAGTTTACAAGCGCTATATTAAACTTAAACTTGTGCGTCATGCCCGTTTATTTAAAAATTGTGTGTGTGCCTTGTTATATCCGCTGATCCGCATTCGTATTGTACGCGCAGTGATAACTTTGTAGTAACCCTGCATTGTCTGTGTGTCTTGTCTGTGTGTCGCTGATCACACCATGTGCGAATATAGTGTGCTTGAACACGTCTTGAGTTGTGTCTATTTAGTCTAATATCCACGGAGAGTGATAGGATATTACAGTGGCGACGAGGTAAATAATCTCTTCGGTGATCATGGCGAAACTACTAGACATTCCACCGATTCCCCCATTTGATGCGTCAGGTGATTTGACGGGACTGGGTCCGAGATGGGAAACATGGCGCAAATCATTTGATTTGTATGTTACAGCCGTCGGTGTTACTGACGATAAACAGAAAAGAGCACTGTTGCTTCATATTGCCGGGAAAAGGGTACAAGAAATTTTTGAAACATTACCGAACACAGGTACTGATCTGAAAACGGCATGTGAACAGTTGGACGCCTATTTCAAACCAAAAAAGAACGTTGCGTTTGAAAGACATTTATTTCGTCAAGCTGCACAATTACCCACGGAAAGTATGGACGCGTACGTCACCAGACTACGTAAGTTGGCCTCTACATGTAACTTTGAAGATAAAACTGATGAAATGATATGTGATCAAGTTGTGGATCAATGCCATTCTGTTCATCTCAGACGCAGATTACTGCGTGAACAAGATTTAACATTATCTGTGGCACAAACTATTTCTAGAACAATAGAATCTGCAGAACAGCAAGCTAGTCAGATGGAGGGTAATGCTATTAGCGTTAGTAGAGAGCAAAATAACGGTTCAGGAACAGTGAATTTTGTGCAACAAATCAGTAGTGGTGAAACTGGCCATCCTATGCCAGCAGTGAATGCTGTGAGGGGTAAAAATTGTAAACGGGGCACTCCGCCTAATAGTACCAATCGTCAAAATTTTGATCAACGCTGTTTTCGATGTGGACGAACATCACATTTCGCCAGAGACTGTCCTTGTAAGGACAAAACTTGTTTTAGATGTTCAAAAATTGAGCATTTGAAGAAGATGTGTAAATCACATGTCCACAGTGGTCAACAAAACTCATATCGTAACAACGGTAACTATGGAAAGAAACGCTATGGTGAAAAGGCAAAAGTACACCACATGGTCACAGATTCTGCTCAAAATTTGTCCGAATCTGATGATGATTATGTTTTTGTTGTGGATCCGCAGCCGAACGAAACTGGAAAAGTGACAGTTCATATTGAGAATCAACCAGTGGAAATGCCCATTGATTCCGGCGCCACAGTGAACATTATTAATGCAGAAAACTGGAAAATGATCGCTCAGACTGGTGTCAAGTTAACTCCTAGCAAAACAAAACTTTCCTTATGGTGCGTCAAAGCCTTTGGAAACACTCGGAAAAATTCCAAGGTTGTATTCAAGTCGGCAATACAACTCAGACAGCTGACATTGTTGTCGTACCGGGATCACATGTTCCATTGCTTGGTCAAGAGACTGCCATACAATTAGGTCTACTACGTATTGGTCCAGGAGCAGTTAACGCATTACTCTCTGAGACTGAAATCAAGACAAAATACAGTGACCTATTTTCTGGATTGGGCAAACTCAAGGATTTTCAGGCTAAGACTCACATTGACATAGAAGTCCGTCCTGTTGCACAGCCAGCCAGGAGACTGCCTTGCTGTTAGTGCAAAATTGGCTGAATTGGAGAGAATGGATGTGATCGAAAAAGTAAATGGCCCCACACCCTGGGTCTCCCCAATGGTGATCGTCCCCAAATCAGGTGGTGACGTTAGGATATGCGTTGACATGCGTCGTGCTAGTGAGGCAATCATACGAGAACGCCATCCGATTCCGACCATAGATGAAGTATTGCGCGATATGAATGGTGCTACAGTTTTCACAAAACTGGACTTAAACTGGGGTTATCATCAGATCGAGTTGGACAGTGAGTCTCACTCGATAACAACATTCTCGTCACATGAGGGTCTATGGCGCTACAAACGGCTGATGTTTGGCATAAGCTCAGCACCTGAGATGTATCAGAATACAATCCATCAGGTTCTCCAGTGATGTGAAGGTGTTCGGAATATCTCTGATGATATTATTATTTTTGGGAGAACACAGCAGGAGCACGATGAACGTTTGGAGAAAGTATTGGTTCGTTTGCGTGAGGCACATCTTACACTCCAGCCAAGTAAGTGTATGTTCAGCATGAACAAACTGGTGTTCATGGGTCACGATCTGTCGGGTCGAGGAATTGGACCAGATGCCGCGAAGGTTAAAGCCGTCCGCGAATTCCGTCAACCAAAGAACGCTGCTGAAGTTCGAGGATTCCTTGGACTTGTGAATTACATGGGTAGATTTATATCTGACTTGGCAACGGTTGCAGAGCCATTGCGACATCTGACACGTTCCAAGCCTGAGTGGAACTGGGGTAAGGAACAGACAGATTCCTTCGACGAGTTGAAACGCAGGTTGACAAGTGCCGATGTCATGGCATATTACGACGCTAAAGCTGCCACTCGACTAGTGGTTGACGCGAGTCCTGTCGGACTGGGTGGAACCCTGATGCAACAGCAGGGCGATGGATGTTTCCGCCCATTGGCTTACGCAAGCCGGACTTTAGCTGATGTCGAGAGACGCTATAGCCAGACAGAAAAAGAGGCTTTGGCTGTAGTTTGGGACTGTGAAAGGTTCCACGTGTACCTTTACGGAAGTGAGTTTAAGCTGATAACAGACCACAAATCTTTAGAGGTAATTTACAGTTCGACTTCGAAACCCCCTGCACGGATCGAGAGATGGGTTCTCTGACTCCAACCATATCGATTTACAGTGAGGTACCAACCTGGTCGGACGAACGCTGCTGATCCATTTTCTAGACTGTTAGTTCTAGACAACTCCAGGAAGCGAAATATCGCAGAGGAATACATCAATTTTGTAGCTGAAAACGCGGTCCCGAAAGCGATGACTCTGGACGAAATCGCTGCCGCAACGGTACAAGACTGCACGTTACAGGATGTGACACAACGTGTTCAGACTGGTAGCTGGAACAGACACTGGGTGAGATGTGCCAGTTTCCGAATTCGGAAACAGGGCGGAAACTGGGTGGAAACAACAGGATTTCATCCAGTTTCCGCTCAGTTTCCGCATAGTTTCCAAATTGTAAACTGGACAGATACAAGATGGAAACTGCACGGAAACCATGGAGCACCCCAAGCGGAAACTGAGCGGAACCCAGGATTCCGGAGGTGCGGAATAGTGAACGTGTTACACTTTCCAAGCTGTTTCCGCCAAGATTCCGCAGCGGAAATTATGCGGAATCTGGGCCGGAAACAGGATTGAAACCGGTTGGAAACTGTAACACTCTGCTGGTTTCCGCACTGGAAACAGCGCGGAAACTGGCTGGAAATATGAAAAATCCAAATACAGCTGTGCGGAAAATAAGCGGAAACAGGTTGGAAACAGACCGTCCTTAAAAGGTTTCCAACCAGTTTCCGCCTACTTTCCGACTGTTTCCAAATTGTAAACTGGACAGAAACAAGACAGAAACTGGGCGGAAACCATGGAGCATGCCAAGCGGAAACTGAGCGGAACCCAGAATTCCGGAGGTGCGGAATAGTGGATGTGTTACAGTTTCCAAGCTGTTTCCGCCAAGATTCCGCAGCGGAAATTATGCGGAATCTGGGCCGGAAACAAGATTGAAACCGGTTGGAAACTGTAACACTCTGCTGGTTTCCGCACTGGAAACAGCGCGGAAACTGGCTGGAAATATGAAAAATCCAAATACAGCTGTGCGGAAAATAAGCGGAAACAGGTTGGAAACAGACCGTCCTTAAAAGGTTTCCAACCAGTTTCCGCCTACTTTCCGACTAAGTTTCCAAATTGTAAACTGGACAGAAACAAGACAGAAACTGGGCGGAAACCATGGAGCATGCCAAGCGGAAACTGAGCGGAATCCAGGATTCCGGAGGTGCGGAATAGTGGACGTGTTACAGTTTCCAAGCTGTTTCCGCCAAGATTCCGCAGCGGAAATTATGCGGAATCTGGGCCGGAAACAGGATTGAAACTGGTTGGAAACTGTAACACTCTGCTGGTTTCCGCACTGGAAACAGCGCGGAAACAGGCTGGAAACATGAAATATCTAAATAGAGCGGTGCGGAAAGTAAGCGGAAACCGGTTGGAAACAGACCATGCTTAAAAGGTTTCCAACCAGTTTCCGCCTTGTTTCTGACCCAAGTTTCCAAATTGTAAACTGGTCAGAAACAAAATGGAAACCTTACGTAAACTGATGTGCCAGTGCGGAAACGGAGCGGAATCCAGGGTGCGCAATATGAACTTGTTAGTTTACAGTCAGTTTCCGCCAAGATTCCGCAGGAAACCAACTGGATTATAGGCATAAACTGAGCGGAAACTGGTTGGAAACAGTAACGCTTTGCTGGTTTCCACACTGGAAACTAAGCGGAATCGCAGCTGAAACAGGTGATGCACTACCATTTTTCATCAGGTTTCCGTCCAGTTTCCACCCCCTTTTCTACATAGGAAATTAACTGGATTACAGGCTGAAATGGAGTGGAAACTGGTTGGAAACCGTAACGCTCTGCTGGTTTCTGTACTGGAAACTAAGCGGAAACACAGCAGAAACAGGTGAAGAACTACAATTTTCCAGCAGGTTTCTATCCAGTTTCCGTGCCCTTTTCTGCATAAAAAATTAACTGGATTACAGGCGGAAATGGAGTGAAAACTAACGGAAGATTATTATATTCAACTTATGTTAGTTTATACAAAAGAAAAGTCAGTGATAAAATGTTCAATATATATTTACATTCAGATTGGCATACAGTTCTTTGATCCTGAAATATCAGTGCATTGGAGAATAAGATGTCAAACCAACAAGTTAACAATGGATGATTCTGGCGCCATTCTACTCTAATGTAAACACATTAAACCAAATACTTTAATAAAACAGTCCATGAACAAGTGTAATTTTCAGTCCATCAAACGCAACATGGATGTAACATGAAACGGTGGTACCCTTAAGCTTTGTTGCCACAGTTTACATGTAGGACATATCAAGAACAAACTTCCTGAAGGCGGGGTAAATAGTAGACGTACAAGATCTGGGTGACAGACCTATCTCATTACACAGCTGATCAGAAAGATTTTTTAGTTACTAAGATTGCTACAGTATTACTGGTTTTGCACTGTAGCAAAGAATTGCAGGTAAACCACTGTAATTGTATACACAACTGCAATTCAATATACACATGTACATGTAATCCATCTCTGTTCGTAGGTTATTCCAGTTTCATATTTCTACAACCTCGCCACCAGGGTCACTTCCGTCGCAGAAAAAATGGCCGCACTTCATCTGACCCCTGGTAACACGGTCGTTCGATTTGCCAAGATTCTTGGTCCCGTGATCCTTTGCGAAATGTCAAACAACAACAACACCGACATAACGTCATAATTGAAAATTAATCGCAACAATACAAACAGACGACGTCACATCTCAAACGCGTCCCTAAGACCTGTATGACGTCGGGTCACATGCAGGATCTCCACAGATACGTCTACGTCATGTTCCACGTTCTATGCGTTCGTGCATTATCCAATGGGAAGCTGTAATGCTGACCGTGCAACCAGAGTCTGTAGGGAGAACAGGACCGGATGACTGGATTCGAGATTGATATTTCTAGTGGTCCTTTCACTTTGTAATATTTTCCCGTGTTCACTGAAGTCCAAGTAATCATTTTCACTTCATTTGGAGCAACTGGCACCTGCAGAATAACATCTTTATAGCGCCTCTCTTCGCTTATTGGTCTATCAGGGTAAACAGATGTCAGGATCACCAAGGGGAATGTTACTTGCTCGTCTTATTCTGTACTTCTCAACAACATTCTGTAAAAATCAAAAGTTTTATTAAGGTTAGTCAGAGTGAAAACTAAATCGAAATGGTCTATAAGGCCAGGCTATGCAATACTGGTAATTCATGAGGAAGTGGATGGGAAAGTTGATATCATATTCTTGCCGTCAGGCCTAGGCTTCTAATAAAGCTCTGCAAATGACAAGATCCTGATATTGCATGCCCTGTAAAATTTGTCCTTCAAAAATGCAATACAATTCAACAAGGAATACATAGTGAATCCTCTGATGTTTCATATGGCCCGTAGAGCAGACTCTGTAATGAAATAGCATATGTAAAATAAACATAACCATGTAATGAGATGGCAGAAGGTGCCATCCATGAAGTACGTACTCCAAAGATAGTGCCGTGGCACTGTAGCTCATCTGAATGTAGCTGGAGAAAGTGGCTTAAGATATTTTTCACCACAGAAAGAGCTGCAACATGAGAACTAGCAATGAAAAGAAAATCCAAAATGGCGACCAGGCAGCCATAATAATTAATACGAAGCTGCGCATCTGAAAACCCCTCGGCTCTGGGCGCCAGCCATTCATAATGTATTCAATTTGAAGACTTCAGGAACACCAAGCAGTCAAGTGACAAATATATAGATTATGAAAAAATTTGCCATTAGAAATGGCCTCAGAAGTCGGTATTCATTACATAAGTCTGTTGATGCATCGATGATGTATACCAAATTTTGTCATAGAGCATTTGAAAATTATCAGAGATAGAGATCATTAATGATTTCGCATAAATTAAAGATGGCCACCCATCCTTCCCACCACTCAAAGAAACTGATGTGGTTATTCATTGCAAGTGTCTTGATACATGGATGCTGTATACCAAGTTTCATGTAGAACACTGAAATGGTATCAAAGATATACATCATCAAAGATTTTGCATAAATTAAAGATGGCCACCAAGGTTTCCGCCCAATCAGAAACACCAGAACTGCCATTTATCGTAAGTCTATTGATGGATCGATGATATATGCCAAAATTTACATCGAGCACTCGAACGGTATCAGAGATAGAGATCATTAATGATTTCGCATAAATTAAAGATGGCCGCCCATCCTTCCTGCCACTCAGAGGAACTGATGTGGTTATACATTGCAGGTCTCTTGATACATCGATGCTGTATACCAAGTTTCGTATAGAACACTTGGATGGTATCAAAGATATATATCATTAAAGATTTTGCATAAATTAAAGATGGCCGCCAAGGTTTCCACCGAATCAGGGAAACTGGTTTGGTCATTCCTTTGAAGTTTCTTGATGCATCGATGATCTATACCAAGTTCACACACGGAACAGTGAAATGGTACCTAAGATACACAAGATTAATGATTTCGCATCAATTAAATATGGCCGCCAAAGTTTCCAACCAATCAGGTCCAGATTCAATAGGGTTCTGGGTGAGGAGCATATGGATGTGCAGTGCAGTTTGGTGTGCCTAGAGTAAGTCGTTCTAAAGATATCTTGGTAACGAGAAAACTGTGATGGTTTCGCATAAATTAAAGATGGCCGCCAAAGTTTCCAACCAATCAGGTCCAGATTCAATAGGGTTCTGCGTCACGCGCATACGGATGTGCACTGCAAGTTTGGTGTTCCTAGGGTAAGTCGTTCTGAAGATATCTTGGTAACGAGAAAGGTGTGACGGACGGACGGACGGACAGACGTACATGACGACGACAATACCCTTCGGCCAAATTTGGCCGAGGGGGTGATTATGCAAATCAGGTCAAAGCTGCATAACTAGACCGCACGGGAGACCTATGTATCAATTTTGAGATTGAGATTCAGTAGGTCAAGAAAAGTAGCAATAACAAGGAAGTCCAGGATGGTCACCAGGCAGTCATATATTGAATATGCAAATCAGGTTGAAAAACATATGTTGCATGATTAGACTCCCAGGAGAACCTGTGTATCAAATTTGAGAAAGAACTCTTCAGTATAACCCGAGAGTTATAGTGAGAATAAGCCTTTGTGCAGAAATACAAGATGGCAGCCAGACAGCCATATTACATATGCAAATGAGGTCGAAAAACATATGTTGCAAAACTAGACTGACGGGAACCTGTGTACCAAATTTGATTTAAGATCCATTCTGCACGTCCGGAGAACTAGCGATGACTAGCTTTTATTCTGAAATGGAAATGGTTTTGAATCAAGTACACTGGAAAATTTTCCTGAAATCCGACCATCAGTGGATTCCGTCTTTTATTTTGAGACCCCCCCCCCCACCAGCAGACACCGCACTAGGTTGCATTACTTGCTTGCACATGTACTTACTGTTATACAATGACAGAATTCAATTTAGAAATTTGTCTCGGCAATAATTTCACACAGCCAAAATGTTCACCATTTATCATAATGTTAAAAATTGCTGAGGCATACCAAATCTGCCTCCACATTCACCTCAGCAATTTCCTTTTGCTGAGGCGAATTGAGTGGGCTGCTGCTCTCTCAAGAATGTACCTGAAAGATCCACTTCCTGTGATTGAATTATTAGAAGACTTACGTATATAGATAATATAGGGCTACCATCCAAACTTCAGTCTGAACAAACGATGCACGGGATTGCTCCTCGATCTAACATGAGATTGATCTAATCAAAACCCCTCGGCTTTCCCCAAGTGATTGAGACCCATGTGTAGTGTGAATTGGGGAAGAGATAGTTCTATGTGGGATGATTAAGATATACCGGTAGTTGATTACATTCAGGCATATAGGACAGAAATAGAAAAATTATATATCTGTAAAGGGGCATAACTTTGTAAAATATGGGTCGATGCCACTTTCGACAGGCGTCTGACTTAGCACTCTGTAAAATAAGAATCGAGACAAATAAGCTGTACCGAACACGGATCTGCAGATACAGCTTGCACATTCAACTACATATAGCAAAATCGGAGATTATTACATCTGAAAGGGGCATAACTCCATAAGCCGAGGCGAGTAATCCTTTGTTGGCTTGTAGAATACAGAAATATAAACAAGTTTCCAAGATATAGTAGCTATATCGAACACAGTTCTGCAGATATAGTTGGTTACATTCAGGGATAAAAAAGGAATATATGTTGAAGAAATTCATGTATGTTGTGCAGATAATCTACCACATATAAACATGGCAAACCTGAAAGTGATCATCTGACATGATCTCCAATCATCAATGGCAACTGTATGTGACGACCAATGTCAACAGTATAGGAAATGAATACCAACAATACTCTGTCAGCAGTGTTTATAAGCTGTGTTGTGTTCCTGGAATCCTAGCCTGCTTTACAAACTGCTCAAAACTTTATACATGACCATGGGCCTATTCCACACTGGTAAATTTCAACTTTCTTTTCAATAAAAAATTAACCCAGAAAGGTTAAGAAAATGAAAAAAAAAATACTCATCAATATCGGTTTACCCAGTGATGTTAACGGATGCATGAGCTGTAATGGCACTGCTGTACCAGTGAAACATGGAATAGTTCCTGGAGCCGAGTAGGGATCATCTGAAATTAACATTACACATGTGTCACATACATTTTACTTTCACTACACGAGGCCAAATTATGCAGAAGGCAAGCTACATTCCGGTATTAAAAAATATATTCTGACAAGATCAGAGATTATGGAATACATGTAATTCTAAATTCTAAATAATAATTCACTATTTGCATATATTGTAAATCATGTCTGGAGAGAGGCCTTCCAGTCTCACATGTGCTAGCCTACCCGATACGGGTTTCACAATGTTAAAATGACGTGACGTTGCGACATCGAGAGGAGCATATATGTTATAACATGTGGCATGTATGGGAGCCCATGACGTGACGTCACGATGTTGCAAAATTAACTTGGAAAATCCCTAGTATCTAGAGAAACTTTGCGCAATTTATGTGTGAAGCTCTTGGTGAACTGAGATGAAATTTGGACACAGTAATGTTATTATTAATATTGACCGTTTCAAAGTTATCGCTTTCAAAGTACAGGTACAACACGCTCAATGTCTATCCCATCACAATGGCCCGTAAAAGACACTGCATTTGTAACAGCATCAGATGTCACTACTATCGGTCCCGGATATAAGTGCAGGGCTTCGTGTTTAGCGCGAGTGATAGCTCACCTGCGTGCAAACACTCGCATAAATTCATGTCATGAGTGTGATTTTAGCTCACGTAAACTATCACATTTTATATTGTATTATATAGCAATCATTCGCCTGACTTTTAAATACCCTCTCCTAAATATAGAAAACAATATAGGTGTATAATAAGGGGCTATCCATGTTTCTTTCTTCCGGGTTAATGTAATTCTGCCGGCAATAAGATCTTATAGGCCCGACAGTTATTGTCATACAATATTTTATTTCAAAACACTTCAATGAGCCTAGAACACATCGAACGTTTGGATACAGATGCAGTGTGGTGTAAATTTGGAAAGATTGGTCATACCTGCCCCGCAGAACAGTGTATGATATGCTGTTCCTTTTTTCTAGTACTACGATTATTTCTCGAGTGTGGGCCTCAGCTTTAGCCGTTGAAGTTTACGATACGAATGAAGTGCTTCGCTTAGACACGTCGTCGTATTCTTGTATCGAAGCAACATAGACTTGGCAAAAGTCAAAATTGCAAGTCTATTCAGAGTGCATATCTCGGAAGGAGAGACACAGCGGATTGCTATTTGTTTTGTATGTACACTGCGCATTTAACGTGATATTGAATTTATTTGATATTAGCAAAGGAAGCATTTAACGCTATTGTGGTGGACTGTGCTCTTGATAGCAGAAAGGTCATCAAGCGCTCATTGGCGGACGGGGACATTTTCAAATTCGAGAAAAGAAAAAAAAACTCCCAATGGGGCCGGTGAACATCAAATGTACATTCACGTTCAAATTTATCTGTCGCCATTATGTTCCAGGGTGGCACCGAAGGCAAATCTCGAAGGGTATGGAAGAGTACATGTAGAGGGGTTACGAGCGTGAATCCCCGTCCAAGGAACGGGGTTTTACTGTAGCATTCTATAAGCGGGACGCTTTTCCCCAGCGGAGCGACAGTCGTGTCTTATTTTAATCAGACTGAAGAACTGAAGATGCTGGAGTGAGTACAGCACAACACTAGATGTAGAAGAATAGCGAACATGCTAGTTCTGCGAGCTGTATCTGGACGATTATGTGTGTAATGAAACAGTTAAACGTAAGATGCCCACAAAAACTGAATGACCTGACATGTACAGCACAAAGGAAACTTGACTTTTCATTGTTTCCCTTGTTTTTTTGTTCCTGCTGATAGTTTGTATAGGGGTTTTATGTATTATTAAAGAATTGAAATTGCTTGGATATAACGCCCCTCAATATGAAGGTAACTCCGCTGCCCCGACGATTTAGTTTATTTGTCAACTTGTTTGCGAGAGTCATTGATATTGGTGAACCTATGGAACAGTCTGTCCACAGTATAAAGGTAACTCCGCCATTCAATAGTTCATTTGAAGCAGAGAATCTCTCTATGTACGTTTGAGCGTTTGAGGACGCAAGTATGTGGATTATACTATGACTTCATATAATGGATGAATAATGGTCAGTCGAGGTGGCGAAAAGTATTACCTTAGTGAAAAATCACAGGACGTTTGTCATCACAAGCACCGACAGGACGTTCATTATTTCAGTCAGTTATCCCAGGTGTGTGGTTGGGGGTAATGTTTTGTGCATTTGAGTAGAACATGCTCTGTCGTTTCTTCTTCGTTGTTGCACGAGGTACGCAGTGGTGATGCGTTCTTGATTAGCGTGGATAGGTGTGATATTCTTGCCTTAGCTTAATCTTGTAATGATGCGGTCGTCACATTTACTGTCCAAGTGTAATCCACAAGCCCATGTTTTTACCCCATTTGGAATCATATGTATCCATCGGCCACGGGTTTCTTCGTAATTACTTCACAAAACGGTTTTAAATAGAGTACTGAGTTATTTTTTCTTGATGAATGTTTTATTGCCTTAATCACTTAACACTTGGCGTGATGTAAGACTGACCTTTCCCATTAAATGGACTTTTGGGATGGGTAAAGGCCAAGCCAAAGACGAATCCATGCCCTTATGAAGCTTTCTGGTTAATTACAGCTCGTTCTTCTGGTGCCGCCTGAATTAAATCACCATGTGCATATACTTAGCAATGGGGACCGAAAAATCGGCATCAAAGTCACAAATAACGCTTTTATGTTTATCAGATTCTGGTATTTTTAAACACCTCTAACAAAGTCTCTTTCCACCATAAGTCTCTTTCTACCATAGTCCCTTTGCATCATCATTGTGCAAAACCATAATCTGTTTCGTTCTTAGAATTCTCAGTGAATTCACACCGGAATGTTCTCAACTTCTGACGTTATTCAAGCTCTTTCTTCTGAGTTCGCACAAATGCACCAGGTTCTCGACAACTAACACACAGTCTCCATTCATTCGTAAGTGTAGAAACTACGGAGTCAGTTAAACGCAATGCACTAGTATGTTCACTTGATCTGAATTTTAATTCTCAGTTCTTCATTGAATGTGTACATCTGTTAACATATCTGATTATTGTACTCTGATGTGAAGTCTGATAGTGAGAACTGTCAATCATATACCGTAACTGTGAACCGTGATCGACTGCAAAAATAAAAAAAAGAGAACCTTACATATTTGCGCAATGCTTATTATACAAAACATAAATAGAAATGGTTAATATGTCTACGCCTTACTCAATAGGTCCAGTCAGGGCGACAAACGCCTTATAACAACTTGACTTATAGTTGACTTTGCGTTTGTTTTATGATTTGTATTTGCATTATAATCAAGATATGACATTCAACATTTACTCTGGAATAACACATGATATGTATGAACTGACATAAACAGCATTTGACATTATGATGAGTGAAATACTTTTAACATTAAACGAGCGATATTTTCCTCAGTTGTTCATCATTAACACAAAACAATACGAATAAATCGTCATAAATACAGTAGGCCATAAATAATGTATTTTAGCTCAAACTCGTTCATAATGGCGGCGTTGTAATGGCGAAGGAAAATTTACTGATCAAATGGCAAACTTTAAAAAGTGCCAAACTGTGCTTTGTCAGTTACTTTTACAGCTAAAGCACTCTTCATACAAAGCATAAACTTATTCACAAACAAGATATCTCAATAACAGATGACAAAACTACGGGTTTACCGTTTTGTAGATCTCCAAAATCTTTCTAGTTTTTCAAGGTGTTTTTACTGGGAGCTGCCATGAAGCTTCTAAAAATAACGCACATGGATCGGGAATGCAAGATGACCACAAGAGTAGCTCCCCTTGAATGGAGTAGACAGAATTCAATGTACAATAAGGGAAAATAGTTTTCACCAACGTGAAGGGCATTAAAAGGACACAATATTCAAACTCTACAGTTTGACTATTACAGGAAGGGTCTGGAGGATCCGGGCCAGACGCTTGCGCGAAATTCTCAACAATTTCCCGTAACTTTCCTCGTTCAATTTCCTGCACAACTTTGATAGCTTCGCGCATGACTTGAACAGATTTCTCACCTT